>MBAC02007811.1:0-12497 GCA_001712635.2 Nothophytophthora sp. Chile5
GAGCCGCCGACGCCAGCACCGCCCGACACGCCGCCAGACACGCCACCTTCGGCCGAGCCGCCGACGCCAGCACCGCCAGAGACACCGCCAGAAACACCGCCGTTGGCCGAGCCACTCGCCCCCGCGCCACCTGAGACACTGCCGGAAATGCCTTCCTTACCGCCGCCCGAGACGGAGCCGGAGATGTCGCCGCCGGTGGAGACGCCACCCTTGGTCGAGCCAGTCGTGGTCGTAGAATCGCCTGTGGTGGCAGAACCTGCCCAAATCAGGGTGGGGCACGGAGTCAAGTCGGTCTCCGTCGTGGATGTGGACGTGGGAGCCGTCGTGGCTGGAGCCACCGTAGCTGTGGTCGTGTACGAGTCATCTCCAGAGATGCCGGGCTGCTGCGTCTTGCTGTAGCCGCCAGCTTCAGTGAGCGACCCCATGGCCGCCACGATGATGGCGAGGTGAGCGATGATCTTGGTGAGGTTCATCTTGAACAAAGAGGTTGAGGGAGACAGAACGGAGTAGACGTGGGGGACAGTGAAGTGGTGGGAAGACGACCGACAGTTGGGGGTTTGCTTGCAGGTTGACAGGTGCAAAGCAAATTGAGGAATGAGAGAAATCCACGGCCGGGTGCTCGGAGACTTTCGGTGGGAGTCGAAGGCCCTGTGAACACGACCTGGCCCAAGGCTCCCAGGGCTCCCCGCGAGCCTCACCTGCTGCTATGCTACAGTGCGACAGACCGATGAGCTAACTAATGTGTGTGGACACGAAGGTCTGGTGTTTTTTTTAGTGCTGAAAGCTGGTTTGCGCTGCCACATGGGGATGACCAGCGGATGGAGCTCTGGCTCACCGCCAGGCGGACAGATGCCACTCTGGGAACTCGGGTGTGACCGCATGGGAGGGTCAATCGCAATGATAATGCGGTAGCGTGGCACAAAGAGACAGAAGTCGGACGGGTGCTTGCTATGCTGGACGAACTCCCAATGACCTACTGGCAAAAAGAGCAGAGAGCGTCGAGTTGGCAGTCAAAGAATGACCAGCACGTCTCGCTCTACGTTTCGGTGGCGCTGTTGCAGCGTCGTCGTCACAGTTCTGTGCGCATCAGTACTACTACACTATACTATTGAAAAACCGCTGATATCAATCGCTCACACACGTTCATTTAGTATATTGTAGTTCACGCAGCAATAGTGCTTGAACATGAATATTTAATAGTGCGTACTGATTCGACGTGAGTACTACATGTATTAAGACTTTCCACCTGCAAAATAGCTCTGTCTCGATACTTGTATTATGGCATTAGTAATTCTTGTTTCCCATTCTGGAATGTATCAGAAGAGAGAAATAGTATCAAAAGGGTATTAATACATACATCGAAGTACCCGATAATACTCTGTATGACTTTCCGCACCACGTAAAAATAGCACTGCATCGACGCCAGAAAAATATCAGACGATCCGACGGCTTCGCACTGTCCTGATCTGGACACAGCGTCTCGGTGGCGGACCAACGTCAGGTTTTTCGTCGTCATCACATCCATCGCGGATACCCCAGCGCTCCAGCGCTCCAACCGGCACTGCAAAGGCTAGACGGCCGCGCTGGCCAGTTGGATCATATCCCACGCGGTCGCCCTTCGTTGGGACCTCTCAAACGCTGGCGCGCTCGCATTCTTTCCGATGGGATAGTGCAGGAGAACCCGAGGCTGGTCATCATCGAGTATGAATTGCGGTTATCGGAATCCAGCGGCTTCGGCTGTTTGAACGCTACCCCAGCGAAAATTTGGCTGCTGGGGCTGGAACACGCCCAATTTGAGCCGGTGCCATCAGCTGGTTGCAGTTGTTGGATATTTGTCGGGATTCCTCACCCCAGCGGACGGACGCATGTGCATCCACCACCCACCACCTCCGTGACACCGTCGGCGTTGGTAGCCCGCGACAACGACGCTCGCGAGCTAAAAATTGAGGAAATCCACTGGGCTTGCGTGGCGGCATCGCAAACGGCACGGCAGCTACAGCTGTATCAGCTAGATCACCAAGAGCGAGTACCATGGGAGCACTGTGGGGCGTCGTTCGCCTGAAAGACCCTCGGCTTTTGATGCGCAGCAGGATCTGCGGCCGTTGGTAGCAGAGGTAGCGCAAATGTCACTGTCGTCGATTCCCTGCATTGGCTGGGCCATCTCAAGAAATAAAATACTAGAGAGCAACAGTAGCAGACCTCATGCTTGCACTCGTGGAATCATCCATGCAGGTATTTCAATGCGCCTTGCTAATGTGAAACGCGAGGATAGACCGGCTAGTGAAGTCGTTGTGTAAGGCTACGCCATGAGCATCGTAGGCAAGATACAGCAAATGGAAGCTCCGGGAAACTAAAACGATATATACTTAAAGAAGCACACAATGCAGCTACGAGTCCAGGAAGCAAGCTGATTGGTGTGTACCAACGCATCACATCGAAATGGTGAGTCGACACAGTCGAGGCGGATAGCGAGTGTGTGAGTTGCAGCAGTGCGTGGTGAAGCTGCTACCTTCTCTCCTTTCCAGTTGAGGAGAACGTTTAGTGGCGAAGCGCACGACGGGACTGTGTGGTCGATGTGTACGAGTCCGCCGAGGACGTGCCTGAGGACGTGGTGGACGCCGTCTTGGTTGAGACGCCCGTCTTGGTAGATGTGGTGGTGCCCGTCTTGGTGGACGTGGTGCCGCTCGAGGTCGTGGCTGGCGCGGTCGTGGTGCTCGTAGTGGCCGTCGTCGTTGCGGAGGTGCTCGGACTGCTAACACCCGTCTTGGTGGACGTAGTGCTGCTCGAGGTCGTGGCGGGAGCCGTCGTGGTGGTCGTGGCCCCAATCGTCACACCCTTCTTGTAGTCCTTCGTCGTGGAGGTCGACGTTTGTCCACTCGGGCAGGGCGTCGTGGCAGAGTTTCCGCCAGTAGAAGTGCCCCACGTGCCAGTGCTGGTCGTGCCCGTCGACTGACCCGACTTGCCGGTGCTGGTAGAAGTCTCGTCACTCGGGCAAGGCGTCGTAGCAGCGTTGCCACCAGTGGAGGCGCCCCAGTTGCCAGAGCTGGTCGTGCCCGTAGTCTGGCCCCACGTGCCGGTGCTGGTCGTACCGGTAGACGTTTCGTCACTCGGGCAAGGCGTCGTAGCAGCGTTGCCACCAGTGGAGGCGCCCCAGTTGCCAGAGCTGGTCGTGCCCGTAGTCTGGCCCCACGTGCCGGTGCTGCCAGTACCCGTGGATGTCTTGTCACTCGGGCAAGGCGTATCCGCTGAGTCTCCACCCTGAGTTGTCGTGGTCTGACCACCAGTGCCCCACGTTCCCGTGCTCTCAGTAGAGGAGCCCCACGTGCCCGTGGTTGTCGAGGTCTCGTCGCTCGGGCACGGAGTTTCCGCCGAATCCCCACCTTGAGTTGTCGTGGTTTCGCCCCACGAATCGGTTCCCTCGTCGGCCGCCGTCACCGTGCCAGTCCACTCGTTCGTGTTCGAGTCGCTGGGGCAAGGCGTCTCAGCTGAGTCACCGCCTTCAGTGATGCCCCATGATCCAGTGCTCGTAGTAGCCGTCGACGTTTCATCACTCGGACACGGAGTTTCCGACGAACCTCCACCTTGCGTGGCATCACCGCCCTCCGTGGTCGTGGATCCCCACGAGTCCGTACCGGTGGTCGTCTCACCGCCCCACGTGCCCGAGGTTGTCGAAGTCTCGTCGCTCGGGCACGGCGTCTCCGCCGAGTCACCGCCCTCCGTGGTCGTGGATCCCCACGAGTCCGTGCCGGTGGTCGTCTCACCGCCTTGGGTGGTCGTGTCGGTGGACGTCTCGTCGCTCGGGCACGGCGTCTCCGCCGAGTCACCGCCCTGGTTATCGGTGGATGTAGTGGTCTCGCCGCCCTGGTTGTCACTCGTGGTGTCTGTGGAAGTTGTGGACTCCGTCGTGTCGGACGAAGTTGCTGGCGAACTCGTCGTCTCCGTGGTCTCCGTAGTCGAGTCGATCGTGGAATCACTTGACGGTGTGTTCGTGGTTGCCGTGGTCTGGTCCGTCGTGGTGCTCGTGGTCGAGTCCGTGCTGGGCGAAGACGTCGTGGCCGTGGTGGTGCCAGAAGTCGTGTACGAGTCGCTGTCCGAGATGGACGTCTGACTCGTGGAGTCGGTCGTGGAGCTGGAGACGCCGCCACCGCCGCCAAGCTTGCGCATGGCATAGCCACGGACAGCTTGCTGTCCGTTCACCGGAACGGAGGCATCGGCGAGCGAGCTCACAGCCAGCGACACGACCGCGAGGTACGCAACAAGCTTCCCGAGGTTCATCCTGAAAAGCGTAGGTACGTTTGTACTTTGAAGTGGAGAAGTAGCAGCCTCAAGTGCTTTGGGAGGGAGGAACGATGCTCGGATGGATGTGAAGCAAAGTAAATTGGAGAATGAACTCCACAAGACGTGAGGTCCTTTCGGGAGGAGCAGAAGCATCGCATCGTCGCGATGTGCACTGCACGGACACAACGGCCGCATCGTCGAGCCACCAAAGATGCCGAGCAGATCGATGCGGTGTGGCCCAACTCAACGTTGAACATCCTTTTCGCTGACGGACTCACCATCTGTCGGAACCCACGCCGGTGCAGTATTGACCGGTCGGTTGGGGAGGAGAGCGTTTGCCTGCTCGTCCGCCTTGAAAGAGGCAAAGAAAAGTGACAGAACCGAGGGACGAGTCAGCATCCCTAGATGTAATGACGGGCGGTGTCTCCCTCAAGATCGGTCATGCACCGGTAGAGGGAAGAAGAGACAGGAGTCGACACTCGAGGTGACTCTCGAGACTCTCGAGTCAGCATGGCATGCCCTCAAGACGCGTTGCGCCTTTTCACAAGATCACAGCCATGAACTGCAGCCTCCCTCGCACGGAGCAGCACCATTGGAGCGTCCAGTGCTAGCCAGTGACAAGGAACCATCAGCTGTTATCAACGCGCCAGGGTCCTCTGTATGATGATGCATGTTTTTGGCAGTCGAAGGAGACGCCGAACGCCTCCCCGCCGTCCCATCAGGAGAGGTCACGAGGGCATTCGGCTGAAGCTTCGAACGTCCACGCTCCTCTACGGGTCGCGAATTGCGGTCAGACATGGACGACGTCGCATTAATTTAGCATGACGTTGCAGAATTACTGTCGCTGCAGTAATTTCACACGAACGCGATGCTGAATGCACAGCACGGCTACGGGCAGTGACTGAAACTTCAAGGCACACTTTCTAACGGCAGATCACCATGATGAGCACTCGTGAAGCGCATGGTTTTAATAATCACCGAAATGCGCTGATCGAAAGGTGACGTTGCACGGAAGCTCGGGAATGAGAGACGGGCAAAAGCGCGAGGTGGATACAGTCCAGGTCTCCCGCCAGCTGGTCAAGTCCAAGGCTGGGCAACCTCTACACCAAGGGACACAGCAGTCAGGCAGGTCGTCCATCATGGATTCCATGGCAGCACTGCGCGTTTGCTGCTGGGCGTCGTCGTCTGGAAGAGATAGCTGCAGAATCTTCCACTCCCAAAGCGTTATCCAAACGAACGGAACTGGACGTCCGTCCCAAAATGCTGGATTTTTTGGGGCTCGTCGGCACTCGAAGCCGCCTTTACATTAACAGGCTGGCTGGGACCCCTTGCCAGTAGGAGTCAGACCTTGATGGAGGTGGGACCACCAGCTGACCATGACGGAATATTTCAGGCAGATACACCTGGCGAGTTGAGCCGCGCTCATCTATGAAGTTCAGGGGCGTTAGCTCGACGTTGGGTCCGATTGCTGCGTCGCGGGCAGGCCCGAGTCTTTGGCAGGATATGGTGGCGGATGGTCGCTGGGTGTGAAGCTCCGGCCAACAGACAAGTGACGAAATGGAAGAAGAGCTGAGTGCTGTGCGTGTAATACACTCCCGGTGTCTTGGTGCAGGCCAGGCAGCCATCGAGATGGTCGACGATTGACGACCAACAGCACATCGCCGTGACACGCTCGATCCGAAAATAAAGGAGGCCGGTCCCACTTCTGTCCTGCCGCTATTTTCGCTGTCATTTCGGTGGAGACTCGATCTTCCACCCGATTACCCAATTCGATCTGGATAATTGGGTGGAAATGTATGGGAGAGCTTCAACGTCGATCCATCCACCCATCCATATGGCCATGGCTGGATGCTGTCGATCCGACTTGTTGCCATCTCGGTGGCGTGTTGCCTCACTCTGTTGCAAAGATCGCTGCCCTACTGTAGTATGACAACGAGGTCTTGTCCTCCCCCTGTGCAGGTTTGGTGTTCGCCCCGAAGCTTTTTCGAACGGCGAGTCTCCAGTCATTCTGCAATTTGCTTTGCGCCACCTACAAGCCACTTCACCACTTGACCGGATTCGACACCACCCACCCAATCCAAGAGTGATCAAGATGAACCTCACCAAGCTCGTTGCGCACCTCGCGCTCGTCTCGCTGGCTGTCGCCTCTCCTGCTGTCGCCTCCGTCGGCGTTTCGCCGCCTCGCAGTCACGCCATGCGTGGCCTCGAGCAGGCCGGGACAGGCACCGGCGTCTCCACCTCTACGACGGATTCGACCTCTCAGACTGCCGTCTCGAGCGGCGATTCGACCACGAGCACGACGACTGCGAGCTCGCCGGCTACGTCGACGGACACCACGAGTGGTACGACCACTACTGGCACCGACACGACTAGTGGAGCGACCACGTCAGGGACGGACACCTGGGGAACGACTTCGGATACTGCTACCACTGGAACAGTGACGGCAGCGGATGAGACCACAGGTACCTGGGGCACTTCCGGGACCGACACTGGTGCCGAAACGCCATGTGCAGACACGTCTGATACGACTGGCACCTGGGACACCTCGGCCCTGTACACGGGCACCGGCACCTCGACCGACACTACGGGTACTGGCACGTGGGGTACGTCAACTGACACTACTGACACCGGTGCCGAGACGCCGTGTTCGGGAGCGTCGGACACCACTGGCACCTGGGACTCCTCGGCCCTGTACACCGGTACCGGCACTGGCACGTGGGGTACTTCAACTGACACGACCGACACTGGTGCCGAGACGCCGTGTTCCGGAGCGTCCGACACCACTGGCACCTGGGACTCCTCGGCTCTATACACTGGCACCGACACCACGGGTACTGGCACGTGGGGCACGTCAACTGACACGACCGACACTGGAGCGGAGACGCCATGCGCAGACTCGTCAGACACGACGTCTGGTACGTGGGGAACCTCGACGGGCACTACTTCAGGCACGTGGGGCTCCTCGATCGACACCACGGGCACTGACATTTGGGGCAGCTCCACCGAATTGACTGGTGACACGCCGTGCTCCGGTTCATCGGGCACCACGTCTGACACATCCACCACGGCTACTGACACATCCACCACTTTGACGACGACGACGACTGCCCCGACCACGTCGACCACGTCGACCAAGACGGGCACTACCTCGACTGAGACTGGTACGTCATCAGGTACATCCTCGGCGGACTCGTACACATCGACGACTGCTCCTGTAGCCACGACAGCCGCTCCTGTAGCCACGACGACTGCTCCTGTAGCCACGACGGCCGCTCCTGTAGCCACGACGGCCGCTCCTGTAGCCACGACAGCCGCTCCTGTAGCCACGACGACTGCTCCTGTAGCCACGACGGCCGCTCCTGTAGCCACGACAGCCGCTCCTGCAGCCACGACGGCCGCCCCTGCGACTACAACGGCTGCCACTACGACTACAACGGCCGCCACTACGACTGCCCCGACCACGTCGACCAAGACGGGCACTTCGACTGAGACTAGCACGTCATCTGGTACATCCTCGGCAGACTCGTACACGTCGACGACGCAATCTCGTCGCGCGCGTGCGCTTCGCCACTGAGTGTCCTCCGCAATTGAGGCCAAGAACGCGAGCCTCGGTTTGGCAAGAGACACCTCGTCGCACGCTGCGGTAGCTCGCTCATCGACTCTCTGTATGTTTTCTTTCTCTCTCTCTCTCTCTCGATGTGATGCGTTGGTACACCACTGAGCTTGACGTCGTCGTTGCATGATCACAAAGTTGCTACGTGTACTGCTTTAGATGCTTCGGCAATCTATTGGTAATACAACACGCAATGATTTACTGTCCCGTTTTGTCGTTTGCTACTAGCGTTTTGCCGCTGCGGCTCCCTTTGCCAGTGTCCTTCATAATATGAATCTGATAGGAAAAGCGATGAAGCAGACGTGTAATATAGGCGACCACCAGGTCAGGACCCAACGAATAACTTGGATTTTTGCAGGAGGTTGTAGTCCCTTGGATAGAAAGGAGCATGCCATCCTCTAGAAACTCAGGGAGATTGTTGTACCGCACCGTCATTCACTAATGCAAGGAGCCATCGTGGCGATATCTCTGCTATGAAGGGTGGCACTCGGAATCTAGCGTCGAGGTGACTTGCTTATTGCCAACGTCGTGTCCACCAACCACGACAGCACGCAAGATAGTTGGCTAGAGAAACCAATGAGCGTCACCACGATGTCACGCATTTAATCCCGCATTAAATCCCTGCGCTTTCAAGTGAGCCCTTCCACTGACATGCTACGTACACCGAAGACGATCCGACTACATAAACGTCAACATGAGCGAGATCCGAAAGGATGACACTGCCCGGCAGGTTCGCAGACGGATACGGTTTGGATCCTCCGCCAGCTGGGAAGGTCGACTGTGGGTCGTGTCTCTACGTTGGAGGACCCATGAGCCAGGCAGTGGCGCTGACTAATACAGCAGCGGGGATGCAGAAGTCATGCGAAGATCTTCGTCAGCTTGCCTATGTCGCTCGTGAGCGTCGTCCCTTGGGGCAGCTAGCTGTAGCACCTTCGAGGCGACTGAACTGGATGTCCTTGCCATCAAATGAGCCGTTTGCATCGGACATCCGCGGATCCGTCGGCGAGCCGTGTCCACCTTCGCCTTTACACTAACCGTTTGTATGGTCGCAAGAGTGAAATTTCGAGATGCCAGCAATAGCAGTCTAACGAGGCTCGACGATGGGTGGGATCGACAGCCGATGGCGAGCCAATATTTCAGGCGACGAGTGTGCCAACGTTATCTCCGGCCGCTGCTCGCCTCTCCAGGTCGGGTTGCTGTGTTGAGCTGCGGTTCCTATGGCTCTGTATTGCGATATCAACGACGTGCCAGCGTCCGAAGGAGATTGACATAATGCTCTCGGGCAACGAGGGAAGAACTACAAACAGTTGTGTGGTGGTTGTTGAAGCCGAGCATATCTAAAGCTACGAGATGCGATTGGCCGCCATCACCCAATAACCCACGTTTTGCATCTTGATAATTGGGTGGGGGTTCTAGCTTCAGCGATGTTTCAATGCTGGCGTCCCCGACAGATGGCGGACTCCCGGCATATCACCGAAGAGGACAGGAGGTTCCTCATTGCCGCCGCGATCTGCCTCTCGTATCTTTATGGATCGAAGCTGCTGCAAGTGTGCATTGCAGCGCACCAGGCGTTGGCTCCTGTGTCCGCTCTTCCTCGCTCCATCCTGTCACCCTAGACCTGGACGTGATACCCCGTTGAAGCGTCGAGTCTTTAGTCATTCTGCAATTCGCTTTGCGTCGATCACACGCACAGTCCCATTCTCACTCGAGCACTTGAGCTTGCTACTTCCCTCCACTCCCACTAGCAGTACCCAATACTTGCAGCATGAACCTCGGCAAGATCTTCGCGCACCTTGCGCTCCTGTCGTTGGCCGTGGGGTCATTCGCGGACGCCTCGACGGGTGTCGTGCCGGCGAACGCGGTTCCCACCCACGCCGTTGTGCGTGGTCTGAAGGTGGCTGGCGATGGCACCGGCGTCTCCAGTTCCACGACGGACTCGACCAGTCAGACGTCCGTCTCGGACAGCGACTCGTACACCTCGACGTCCTCGACGACGTCCGGCACGACGGCGTCGTCGCCCAGCACGGACTCGACTAGTGACACGGCCACGTCGACCGACACGACCAGCACGACGGATTCGGCCGAGACGCCGTGTGCGAGCGACGAGACCTCGACGGAAACGACGTCCACTGGTACAACCGGCGGGGAGACCACGACGGGCACGGACACCACGAGCGGCACCGACACGACCAGCGGAACGGACACGTGGGGAACCAGTACTGGCACGGACACCACGACCGGCACCACTGGCTCGGCTGAAACCCCGTGCGCTAGTGACGAGACCTCGACGGACACGACGTCGACGGATACCACCAGCCAAGACACCACGAGCGGCACCGCCACTTGGGGCACCACTGACACCGAGGAAGCCGGCACGGTGACAGCGGCGGACGAGACGACTGGCACGTGGGGAACATCGACCGACACTGGAGCGGAGACGCCGTGCTCGGGGTCGTCTGATACGACATCTGGCACGTGGGGCACCTCCACGGACACCACCGGCACCTCCACTGACACCACCGGCACGTCTACTGATACTACCGGCACGTCTACTGATACTACGGGCACTGCCGCCGAGACACCGTGCTCGGGGTCGTCGGACACGACATCTGGCACGTGGGGCACCTCCACGGACACCACCGGCACCTCCACTGACACCACCGGCACGTCTACTGATACTACGGGCACTGCCGCCGAGACACCGTGCTCCGGCTCATCGGATACCACGTCTGGCACTTCGACGGAGAGCACTGGTACGTGGATTGAGGTCACTAGCAGTCCCAGCACTTCGACTGACACCACATCTGGCAAGACTGGCGTGTCCACGGATACCACCACCACGACGACGGCCCCGACCACGTCCACGGACACTACGTCATCGGCAACGTCCTCTACTTCGATCAACACGGCCACAACCGCCCCAACGACAACCACGACGGCCACAACCGCCCCCACCGCGACGACGGCAGCCACGACTGCACCCACCGCGACGACGGCAGCCACGACTGCACCCACCGCGACGACGGCGGCCACGACTGCACCCACCGCGACGACGGCGGCCACGACTGCACCCACCGCGACGACGGCAGCCACGACCACGTCCACCAAGTCGGGTGTCTCGACGAAGACGGCGTCGACCACGTCCTCGGGCACGTCCTCGGCGGACTCGTACACGTCGGCCACCACGACCTCGTCGAGTTCGGATTCGACCACCCAGTCGGCCACACAATCCCGTCGTGCTCGTCGTGCGCTTCGTCACTAAGCGCTCTCCTCAACTGGAAAGGAGAGCGGGCAGCGTTTGCAGTGAGACACTTCACGCTGCTGCAGCAAACTACCTTAGGGTAAGAGTACGGTTTAGTAGCTTGCTACTCCACTGCGTTAAAACACTTCTTAATGTAATGCGTTCGAACACAACCCCTTGTTGGTCTATTCACTTTAGTTGCCACGTAATAACACTCCTCCAGTGCATTAAATTGCCGCTTTGGCATTGCATTTACGGCCTTCAACGAGACCACCCACGATGGATGGGCGAAAGGTTGAGAGCTCCCACCCACGTTTTGAAATTGGGTGGTTGGGTGCTCAGCAGGATTATACCGGTACTTTACCGATACATTTGTATCGTTGGGCCTTCACCATGCCCAGAAAGCACCGAAGCCATGAAGCGGCGGGAGCAGTCGACGCGGAGCCGGACTCCGCGCAGTCGCGGCGAGAGCTCCTTCCTCGCTGAGACAGGACCTCGCAGCGTGCGCCGCAAGCCGCAATGGAACGGGTATCTGACTGATGACGCGCGATACAAGCTGAATCAGCAGCAGCAGCTCCAACGGCAGCTGCAGCATCTGTCTGCCGCGCATTTCTCGGCTCGTACGCCGTCTCTATCGGGCGTTGCCGCCGCTTCCAGGCGGCGTGCGGCCACAGCCAATGCGCACAGCTCGCAGTGGAGCACGCCGCGCGATGGGGAGAAGGCAGGACGTGCTAGGAGTCGCAGTGTGACGCCAACAAATCGCAAAGGCTCGATACATGCGAGCGAGGATGGCAGCGCCCTTAAAACGGCGAGAAGACTGCAGTTCCTGGACGTCTCGATGGATCTAGAGGAACGGCAGAGTGTGTCGCGCACTGGAGGTCGATCGGTTGGTCAAACGGTATCGTTTCAAGTGGAGGAAGAGGAGGAGAACGATGTGCAGCCGAGAATGGCTCCCAGTCACAAGGCGAATCTACAGGGTGAACTGGAGGTATTGGAGCGTATGTTGTGGGAATTGGAGGCGGAGACGGAGCGGTTGAGCATTCAGCAGACACCGCAGAAGCAGCAGCAGCAGCAGCAGAGATCTCCCTTCGGCACGGACAAGGCCATACAATCGCCGTTCCTGAAGCGATCGGGCTCGGCCAATCGACTCGATGGGTTCCAGGATCGTCAACGATTCGAACAGCAACACCGAGAAGAGAAAGAAGAGCAAGAGGAGCCAGGAGACAGTGAGGAAGAGAATGGTGGACAACGGGAGCTGGAGGAGGCTGGAGATGATGAAGAAGAGAGGGATCCAATACCGACGACAAGGGAAACAGATTGTGGCGGTGGGGAGGAAACGGAGACGCGGCTTGGGGACGTTTGCTA
>MBAC02007814.1:0-11136 GCA_001712635.2 Nothophytophthora sp. Chile5
TCGAGCTTGCGGAAGTTGACGAGAACTTACTGCGTACTAGTATCTGCGACGTGCAATACATGTTCTCCATGGACGCATTGGGACAGAACCAGCAGGACCCAACGGTCAGTTAGTTGGTGCCATCGTGTCTGATGTTCGCGGACTTCATGGGAAATCATTGGGGAATTTAGAAAATGCTAGATGTATGAGCAGTATCGGTAGCCACTCTTTTGTCGTACAGATCATCTCGCCATGAAGGCAATGAAGACAGCCATCTATCCGCTCATAACTTGATGTGCTGTACTATACTCTTTTTCAATTAAACTCAGAAGTTGGCCCTCCTTCCGTCGCGAAGGTAAAGAAGCAGATGGAGCCGCTGCCACCACCGGTGACGAGCGTCGCCGTGCTTCTGCGTGAGCGGCCTGCTGTACGAGGGTTTCCGCACGTGGCGGAGTTGCTCTCGGCGTTCCTGGAGCGCCGGACGGAACTGTCGTTGGCCCAAACCTGCGCCTTTGGCTCGCTCGCTCTTTTAAACCGGATGTGGGAGACCAGTCGACGACCAGCAATGCCGCTGCTATCCTAACAGCGGCAACTGGTCGCTTCGCCATTTCCTGCGCTCCGACCGCCACTACAACCGCCACCAGTTCACGAAGTCGCTCGTACAAGCCGCGAGGCGAGGCCACCTGCGGGTGGTGCGGTGGCTGTTCTCGCACTTCTCGGGCTGCTTGGCAGAGGTGGAGGTAGTGGAGGCAGCCGCAGAGAGCGGGCACCTCGACATCTTGGAGTTTCTATGGGCGAGTGGGCTTCCACTGTCTCGGTAGCCGAGCGGGGGTCGCTGTTGGGCGTGAGGGAGCGTACGCCCGGCCTGCGCAGAGCATTTTCTGTGGAGTGGAGGCGGAACGACGTAGTCCGAGCGGCGCAGAATGGGCACAGGGAAGTCGTGTGGTGGCTGTTGAAAACCGTTGGCGCAGCTGAACGCGAGTTGGATGAGGTCACCGGCTTTGCTGTGACGCATGGCGAGATCCCGCAGGTGCAGTGGATGCTCAAGTATGGATTACCGGAGAAGGGAGCGATTGAACCTGTCGCCGGTCGTCTGGATGCACTCCGGTGGCTATTTGAACATGACTACCGAAGTGATGTATCGGAAACGCTCGAGGTGGCAGCGGAGAATGGGCATTTAGAGCTGGTGGAGTGACTGGTACGACACCATGGCAAGGTCAACGTGAGTTTGTGATGAAAGAGTTGCGGCAAATGCGAGCCGAGACGTACCGAATTCGACAGCAGATGGGGTTTTGCCCTCCCCGAAATATCCTGCGCTGGATGCTGGAGCATGGTTATGAGCTTCAAGAGGAGAGCGAAGTTCATTTGATGCTCGAACATGGTCATGGACCTCGAGATTGGCGTCACGGTCGTTTAACAATTACTCGTGTGTGTGTGTGTTGCACCAAGTAGACCAAGAACTCCGTTTAGATTTCGTCCGAGATCGCGTACGGAAGATTGGCGGCAGCGGCGGTGCCACACGGACAGGCCCCTGGATGTGAGGGAGGAACTGGAGCTCTGGGGTTCTGGCGACGGCCGGAGGTCCCGTCGTCAGGACGTGCGAGGCCCGCAGGAGAAGCGGCCGGACGTCGACAGAGGGAGATCATGGGTCGCCTTGTCGTTTTCGGTGCTCGGCGAGCCGCTCCTTCGTTCGGGAGTTTGTTGGTGTCTACTGAGGTCCTAGTACAATGACGTATCTGGCACAATCAGATTCTGTGCTGGCCAACCTCCACACAAATCATTGTCTAACATTATCATAACTTCTACATGCAGATTTTGCTCACGTTTCAGTAATGTTGAAGCTTCAGGTGCTCCGGGTCTTTTTTTTTAAAGCTGGATATAGTGCACGCAAAATATGAATAGTCGGTTGTGGGGTGGGGAATTGTTCACTACTCGATTGAATGGGATTGAAGAGTCAGCTCTGTATCATTGCGTGCTATTGTGTTCTGCATCCAATGGTATTATAGAAGCTAAATGGCAACCCAGCGCGACCTTAGCGTGCCGAGCCGATGCAGTCTGCGCGACTTCCTCTTGATGTATTTACCAGTTCTCTACATGCTACTATACTTCAATTTGGCCCGAGCAAACCCAAGCGCTGCGTACTGCAAATAGAGATTGCCATATGAGTTTCTTCAAGACATTGGTGAGGGCGACTACGGTGGCGTTGTTGCTGGCACCTGCTGGCTGCTCGACAATGGGAATGTGGCTGTTCACAAAAGAGTTCTCGGGCGACAACATGCACTTGAAATTCAGCAAAACGGACCGTTGCTACTCGATTGCTTCCTGTTTCGACAACCGAGCTCATTCCGCCGTGTGGGGCGACTTGCCGGACAATGGCAGCATTGCGTTTTACTCTACTGCCACGTGTGCCTCACATGGCGCGTGGACATACTTCAGCCTCGCCAAAAAGAAGCGAAAGACCGTGTTTTCAGGTAGTTTCGTCGATAGAGGAGTCTCGTCATTTATGGTTTTGTCGGTTAAACCAAAATCGGCCCACGTTCGCCCGTACCCGACCCAAGGCTTCGCAGACATTTGCTCCGGTAGTCTGGAGGACGATGCTATGCGGGCAGTTTCGGAAAGAGCGGGCGGGTCCATGGTGTCAGTGGAAGCAAT
Organism: Nothophytophthora sp. Chile5; assembly: GCA_001712635.2. NCBI lineage: Eukaryota > Oomycota > Peronosporomycetes > Peronosporales > Peronosporaceae > Nothophytophthora > Nothophytophthora sp. Chile5. Next base: position 2,632 of record MBAC02007814.1, read on the forward strand.
TAATGATGTCAATGCTACAATTGCCAAGTTCGACACATTCTCTCCAAGCACATCCTAGCGAGGAGTGTATGGCTGCCGACGAATCTCTATTCGAATGTCGGCACGCGATGCCGTGCCAAATCGCGGGTGGCGCAATTATATATGCATTGAATTATATTGTTGAAAGCTGCCAGTTATAAACAGTGTGACACCGATGTTACCTGGTGTCCTAATGACGTGCGTCAGAGCCGCATTCTCACACCTCTTGTCCTTCAAGCATCATGTCCAACCAAGCAGTTTATGGCAGTTTCATTATATAATGTATGAAAACAAAAGAACGATGATCATAACTATTTTCGTTTTACAAAAAAAATGTGGATTATGTCTGATAAATTTATACATTTTCGGATATCTTTCTCAGGATCCAAATCCGCCCATTTCTTTCAAGTAAAAGCAAATGAAGCCATTGCCGCCGCCGTTGACGAGCGTCGCCGTGGTCCTGCGCGAGCGACCCGCCTTGGAACAGCTCCCGCATGTGTGGGAGCTACTCTCGACGTTCCTGGACCGTCGAACGGAGCTATCACTCGCGCAAGCTTGCGCCTTTGGCTCGCTCGGGCTGTTGGACCGGATGTGGGAGATGAGTCCAACGACCCGCGATGCTATTGCTGCTACGGATATTGAGAGCTGGTCGCTTCGGAAGTTCCTGCGCTCCGATCGTCACTATAACCGCCACCAGTTCACCAAGGCGCTCGTACAGACCGCGAAGATAGACGACCTGTGTATGGTGCAGTGGCTGTTCGCGCACTTCTCCGGCTGCTTGGCAGAGGTGGAGGTGGTCGAGACTGCCGCGGCGGGAGGTCATCTCGACATCTTGAAGTTTCTGTGGGAAAGTGGACGTCCACTGCTCTCGGCAGCCGAACGGAGGTCGGTAGTGGCACCAGAGGAGCATACACCTGACGGCAATGCCCGGCTGCACGGCGAGAACTCAGTGGAGTGGGGGCGGAACGACGCAGTTCTAGCGGCGCAGAATGGCCACAGCGAAGTGGTATGGTGGCTGTTGAGAACGGTTGGCGGTGCTGAACGTGAGCTGGATGAGGTTACTCGCTTCGCTGTTACGTATGGCGAAATCCCGCAGGTGCAGTGGATGCTTAAGCATGGGTTACCGGAGAAGGGAGCGATCGAACCTGTTGCCGGTCGCTTGGATGCGCTTCAGTGGCTTTTTGAACACGGCAACCGACACTTTGTATCGGCAGCACTTGAGTTGGCGGCAGGGCATGGACATCTAGAGCTCGTGGAGTGGCTTGTACAAAGAGATCCGAACGTTGCGGCTATCGCAGCTATGGAGGCAGCCTGCAAGCGTGGCGATTTCGCTATTGTGCGGTTCTTTCTTGAGCACGGGTTGGGATTGTACTCAGATATGGCGTTGCACCAGGCAGCAAGCAACAACCACTTGGAACTCGCGGACTATCTCGTCGCAATCGGCTTCAAGGGCGATATGACAGGCACCATGCTCGCTGCGGCGGAAAAGGGACATCTGGACGCGGTCAAGTGGCTGTATGAACACTTTGCAGACAAACCAGAGGCCAGACTGTTCCCTAGAACGAGCTTTTGTATGGAAACGCATGGACCCGCCAAGAAAATGATGGATGTGGCTGCCGAGAACGGCCATATGGAAGTGCTGCAGTTCCTGCACAGCATTGATGACGGGGCAATGGAGAACAGAGTGCGGAAACAGCACCATGGAGATCGGGAAACGGTTGTCAAGTGGGAGCCGCTGTGTTCGCGCGAAGCAATTGACCGCGCAGCATCTAACGGTCATCTGGATGTCGTCAAGTGGCTGGACCAGAATCGAAGCGAAGCATACAGCCACAGAGCTCTGCCACTTGCTGTCTGCGGCGGTCATACTGAAGTGGTGAAGTGGTTGCTTGAGCGTAGCAGCGACGGTCCTTTGGATGGACATCCGGACCTTGCGATGAATTTTGCTGCCATGTATGGACACCTGTCCACCGTCAAGCTGTTGCATGCGCGCGGTGCCAAGGGATGCACGACAGAGGCGATGGATGGTGCGGCTGAAATCGGTCATCTTGAGATGGTGCAGTGGCTGCATGAGCACCGTACTGAGGGCTGTACTAAAAGTGCCATCGAGTCGGCCGCTGAGCGCGGTCACTTCGACGTGGTTCTCTTCTTGCACTCACAGCGGTTGGATGATTGTCGTCGGAACGGTCGTAGGATTCGCAGGCCGCACCTGAACTTTGTGGTCAAAGAGTCGCGTAAACTCCGACGCGAGATGCACTGGACCCGACAGCAGATGGGGTTTTACACTCCTCGGGATATCATGCGCTGGATGCAGGAGCACGGCTATACAGTGCGAGAAGAGCGCGTTGCTCGTTAGATGCAAGAGCGTGACAACGGACATCATGCTCATTGACGACGGCCGTAGCGAGTCCGCCACCCCGTAAAATGGATCGATATGGTGAATGATTCAATGAGAACGAAAACTGTGGTGCCCCTGTGAATAAGGCCATTACGACGTGTGGCAACAGCCGATGAGAGATTGCAACGTAAGGTAAGCTTGGGGACAATGGCCATCTACGACTGCTGCGAGCGCGAAAGGAGAGCAGGCGTTGGTGTGACTGGTACAAGCTCGGAAAATATCGGAACTAGACATTGGTAGGACGTGCGGGTTGAGTGGCAATTGGTGTTGAGGTGGCAGCCCCCGCTCATTTCGAAAAAGCTTCCCTTCGCTAGTGTCTCCCTGCCAAAGCTTGGTATTTTTACAGCCACCTGTCGGTTTTCTCTCTCTCTCTCTCTCTCTGCTGTCTTCGTGGCCGCAGTTGTCTGTTCATGCGTCATGCCATTGCGATGATGCGACATCAGTCCAGTCGCCACCTGCAGAGAGCCTAGTCCGAGTAAAGGAAACCATTGAGCCGCTTGGCATAGGCTAGGACGAGCCACTTGCATGATGCCAATCAATGTGATTCATTCATTAGTTCGTTGTCATACCTATGCATAAGCACTCGCATCTTCTTCGCCGGCAGTACTATTTACTCCTTCGAGATGGGAGCCGCACGCGCCGGAGTCGGCGACAAGACGATCCTGTCCTTGATCATGCCCCAGGGAGCCATGGTCACGAGCTCCTCGGCGGCCGTGGGGTGGATGGCCACGATGTTGTCGAAGTCGGCCTTGGTGGCGTTCATCTTCATGGCCACGCCGAAGCCCTGGATCATCTCGTCGGCGCCCTCGCCGGCCACGTGGACGCCCACGACCACCTCGGTCTCGCCGACACACACGAGCTTCATGGCCGTCTTGCCCTTGCGCTCCGGGTCGGCCATCGAGTGCAGCAAGTTCACGAACTTGCTCGTGTACACCTTGATGTTCTCCTCGCCGAACTTGGCCACGGCCTCCGGCTCCGTGTAGCCGCACGTGCCGATCGGCGGGTGGCTGAAGACCACCGTGGGGATCTGGTGGTAGTTGAGACAGGCGTCCGGCTCGCCACCGAAGAGGCGGTCGGCCAGGCGTCGCCCGGCCGCAATGGCCACGGGCGTCAGCTCCCAGCCGGTGACCGTAGCGTCGCCGATGGCGTACACGCCAGCCACCGACGTGTTCTCCTGCGCGTCCACCTCGATGAAGCCCTTGTCCGAGACCTTGACGCCCACCTGCTCCAGGCCCAGCCCCTTGGTGCGCGGCTCGCGGCCGATGGCGTACACGATGGTGTCGAAGTCCGGGAACTTCTGCTCCACGCCGTCGATAGTCACCACGAACGTCAGTTTGCCGTCCGCCTGCTTCTCCACACGTTGCGGGCGAGTGTTGCGCACGAAGTTGACGCCACCCCTGCTCCAATACACCACAAAACAAGTCGGATCAACGTCAATACACCTAGAAACGACGATAGTAAACCACCCGTCAGCAATGGAGGACGACGTACTTCTCCATCTCCTCGTTGACCAGGTCGCGCACGATGGGGTCGAAGCTGCGCAGCACCTGGCCGAAGCGGCAGAAGAGCGTCGTGTCGCTCTTGAGCGTGTTGAAGATGCCCGCCAGCTCCACGGCGATGTAGCCGGCGCCGACCACCGCCACCTTCTTGGGCTGCTGCTCCAGCTTGAAGAAGCCGTCGCTGTCGATCACGTGCTCCATGCCAGGCAGCGCCGGGATGGACGGCACGCCGCCGGGCGCCAGCAGCACGTGCTTGCCCGTGAACACGCGGCTGTCCACCTGCACCTGGTTCTTGGCCACCAGCGTGGCAATGCCCTCCACGTGGTCCACCTTGGCGTTGCCCAGATTGCGCTCGTAGATGCCGTTGAGACGCAGGATGTAGGCGTCGCGCTTGGTCTTCATGTTGCTCCAGTCGAAGTCCCCGAACGCGAACTCCCGCGTCGCCGTGTTGATGGAGTAGTCGGCGTTGCGACCCAGGTGCTCCACGTGCATGGCCGCGTTGAACATGACCTTCTTGGGCACGCAGCCGAAGTTGACGCAGGTGCCGCCCAGCCCCATGCCGTCGAACTGGCGGCCGCGCTCCACCACCAGCACCTTGGCGCCGTACGTGGCGGCGCGGCGGGCCGAGGCCATGCCGCCGCTGCCGCCGCCGATGACGATGTAGTCGTACACCACGTCCGTGCTCATAAGGATCGTTTCGTTTGAAGAGGAGGGGGAGGTGAGCTCTTGGCGGCGAATTGGATTGTGAGGATCGCGCTGATGAAGGAAGGAGTGGTGGTTGGAGCTTGGGCGGAGGATCCCGCCAATCAGAGGAGCAGGAGACGGCATTTTGGCGAATCAGAAGAGAGAATAAGGCTGACGTCAGCGAGGGTTGGAGATGGTGGGACACGCAGCGATAAGGGCCTTGATTAAGTATACAGCCTTCCTGCAAATCGAGGGCAACACGCACGCTATTATACGTGTTGCATCTTTGGCGGCCGCGCTCTTCTCTCATTGAGGAGTTGATGCAAGTGTTAGGCAGCCCAACGTATACATTGTCGCAGGAAGAAGGTCAGGCATGATCTCAAAGCTGGTCAGGCAGACGTCAGGCGTCTCTGGCGCGATTTGATCAATCTCGAAGCTGCGTCCCCTGGTGATTACGTAACGACGCGGTGGGACATAACCGTCCGACACGATCGGACATGGGTACGCTCTGACTCAGTATCCTCCTTCGCCACCAGCACCGCAACCAAGAGCTCCGATGACGCGCGGCATCTTCGTGCCGCCAACTAGCGCGCTCTTCCAAGCCGAGACAGTCTCGCGAGTGTCTCCGCCTCGGCAATTGTGATGGCGTCGACATTGCCTCAACGTAACGAATGGCACAGTGCTGCATGCTCGGAATAGCTCTTGAAACGTAACGGATCAGCCAACTGCCGTCGCATCAGGCGCAGCGTTTGCTGCCTCCGCCACTTCAAGTTGCTGGGGTTTTGTCGAAGTTGGGCCGCTTGCAGTCACAGCTCGCATGTTCCTCGAGCTGTCCTTCGACTCGACGGCGGGGGATCCGCGGGTGTCTGCGTCCAAGGCTGCGAGCAGTCAACGGTATAGTCGAGAGCTCGAGCAAGACGAGTCTTTGGACGCGCTGATCTCCGACTTCCACTCCACCCTGCGGTCCAATCGAAGCGACAACGTCTCCAGCAGCGAGGTCTCGCCACTGCGACTGGCGTCGCCTCCGAGACTCAGCAAGGCGAAAGAGAGCAGCCAGAAGAGCTGGGACTTCGGCAACCGCGCGAGTGCTGGCAATCGACGGACCGCAACAGCCAAGAAGAGGCGAGATGACGAGTCAGAGGCGGAGAGCGAGGCCGTGACACCCATGCCGCGGCTCGTCCAGATCCCCAAGCCCAAGCCGTCGCTCTTGAAGGTACCCAACCGCCAACTACCGACTAGAACGCTGAAGCCTGCGGCTGTTCCCCAACGTCGCAAGTTGGAACAGAAGTCGCCGGTTCCAGCGTCACCGTCGCTCTCTCCAGTCACCTCTTCGTCGGCCGCTTCCTCTCCATCGTCCATTTCCGAGGACATCTACATGTCGCTTACGCCCGACAAGGACTCGATCGACGCGTTGATCGATAAGGACATCCGCGATCTGAATCATCTCATTTCCTCGGGGAGTCGACTTGTTGGAGGTAAACCCTCCAGAACCAGCTCGGCTCGATCGCCAACGACGGACGAGATCGCGGACGAACTCCGGCAGAACACTCGCTTCCGAAAGCACGAGCCAGCTACTTCGCCTCGAGATGGAGGTCGTGGCAAAGCCATGCCTGGCCCACACAGCTCGCCATTTCGTCTCAATATACCTGGGAAGAAATCGAAGCAACGGATGCTGGAGTCACCACCGCCGCCACCGCCTCCAGATGACGATGACGACGATCAAGAAGACTCGTTTGCCGAGGAGATACGGAAGCTTCGAGAGAGCCGTCGTCTGATCCTATTGCCGTCCAAATCGGATGAGAAGTGGCCTACGAAGGAGGAAATCCCGTGTGAGAGCTCCGAGATATGCGCTGCTGCAGCTTTGAAGATCCGGAACGCTTCGAACGCGATTGACGCGCTGCTATTGGAGGCAATGAAGCCGTTCGAGGACAGACAACGCGACCACGAAAAGGTTGAGGCTGTTCAGGAAGAGAACGCTGGAGGTGACGCGACTATCCGGAACGCAGCGACAGCCGCGCTTCCGTCGGCGACGCAAACGATCGTGTCGCAACTGGAGCTCACGTTCGCGGAGATGACGGAGCGTCGTCAGGCCGATCTGAAAGCTGAAGCAGATGCTACTGCTGCCGTGAAAGAGACGGAGAAGAAGGAGAAGGAGGCGGCGGAGGAGAAGAAGAAAGCGGATGAGAAAGAGGCCAAAGAGCGCGAGATGGAGATCCTGCGCCTGATCCCGATGCACGGCAAGTTGCTGACGTGTTCTGCCGACATTGAGAAGGTGCTCGACCAATTGGAGGGCGCCGAAGCACCAGTGAAGAGCCAACGCTCCACGATTCCTTCAGTACTGGAGACGGAGCTTGAGACCTTGCGGAGCCAGACGCAGCGCAAGATCCAGGAGATTGAAGCCCAGATGGCGGCTCCTTCTGCAACCAGTCAACCTGCGTGTCGCGAGGATGGGGTGTCATGGCGGAGAGTCGACTGGAAGCGCGAGAACTTGGCCACGGACGGCCCCAATGCTCCCCATCAGGGGGGTAACTCGAGCCAAGAGACCGGTATCGTGTCTGATCCGTCGATCGTGGAAGACGAGGGGCCGTTCCAGGAGGTTCTTCAGCGACACGTGATGGAAAAGCTAGACCTGACCATCATGAAACTCAAGCATGTGCTCGCAATCGACGCGAAAGAAACAACAGAGGCGCTAGAGAAACAGAAACAAGACGAAGAGAAGAAGCAGAAGGAGCTGGCCCAGAAGGAGCTGGAGGACCAGCGCAAGCAACGCGAACAGGAAGGCGCGGAGGCTGCGAGACGGAGGGTGATGGGGTGGACGTCGGTTGACGAGGTGGAAGGATGGGTGGAGGAAGAGCGGCAGCTCCAGCATGAGTTCGGCCATGCCCGGTCTCTTCAGCGTCTCATGAGCTCATTAAACACCCGTATGGACGCGGAATGCCGTGAGAACCGGGATATTGCGGCCATTTCTTCGTCGACACTCTCAGGCGCAGCATCACATGACCACAACGAAGTGTTGCGCCAATTCGATCGACTGTCGGGCGCTATAGCAAGTCAGCAACGCTTGGCAGTCGAAGGACCGAAGGCAGGGGACGAAGGTGATCACGAACACGGCGAAATCCATCCTAGACGCCAGAAGCAAGATGCTGGTCGACGGGAGCGGCGTCACCGGAAGCACCGGTGGCTGGCATCTTCAAACGACTCGAATGACAGCGAAGGAAGTGACGAAAGTGACTTGGTCGACAGCGACAGAGGCGCATCCCCGGTCTCCAGCACTAGGCGAGATCGTAGTGGATACCAACGAAGCCAAGTGCATTGGGGCAGTAGATCACCGCCAATGTCGCCATTGCAAGCATCACCACAGCCGACACGACTATCAGGTCGCGGTCTTGAAAGCGGTGAGCGGTATCTACAGTATGAAAGGGACAGGAGCGGTGGCAGCAGACAACGCTACGGAGCCGCTAGAGAAGAGCTGTCTGGACGACCAACAGGAGAGGGGAAGCATCGGACGCGAAAGACTATCAGCAGAGGATTGCAGCACCAGACTGCTCGCACTATCGAGGCTTTTCAGACTGAGCGACGGCGGAAGACCTCGTGGGTCAAGAACAATTGTAGTCACCGTCACTACCACGATGCATCGCTATCGTCAACGGTCCATTGAACACCAAGCAAGTGGCATCCGCTCTGCTTTCTTCACCGACACACATAAGCATAAACAGTATAGACTGGAGTTAGCATTAGAGGGTTATACCAGAACGCTAGTGAATACGAGTTACGCTTCAAGCGAGGAACGACTCGAACGGCGCCGGGTTCCAGTCCGGGAAGAACTTGGCCACCGTCGCCTTCATCTCCTGCTCCGTGCCAGGACACCCGCGACCGTCCTCCAACAACGTCGTCAGGAACGCCATGAAG
>MBAC02007816.1:0-10486 GCA_001712635.2 Nothophytophthora sp. Chile5
GTGCGGCAGCGGGTAGATCTTGGCCACCTCCTTGTCCTTCTTGATGGGGCTCAAGCACGCCAGCGTGTTGCCGCCGTCGATGTTCATCGCGCACGAGCCACAAATGCCCTCGCGGCACGAACTGCAAGCACAAACACACACATCCAGTCAGCACCTCGCCCTCAAACCCAAGCCGCAGACGCGGAACGTACCGGCGGAACGTCAGCGTCGGATCCTGCTCGTTCTTGATCTTCAGCAGCGCGTCCAGCACCATCGGGCCGCAGCTACAAGCCACCCAAACAGTCAGTCTCATTCGTGCCCTCCTCCCTCCCTCCTCGCCCCCCGTCCCACTGCAGCATACGTACTCATCGAGATCCACGGGGTACGTGCACTCGTACGGCTTGCCCTTGGTCTCGGGATCCCAACGGTAGATCTTGAAGTACTTGATGTTCTGCCACGCCACCAACACGCACACATACCCCACTCCCCATGAGTCCATCTATCCAGAAACCGGGAAGAGCACTAGGATTGACGGCGCTCGCACCTTGGGCTTGGCCGCCTGGGACTTCAGGTCCGGGTTGTACGTCGGCACGGAGAACGCGCGCAGCCCCGTGGCCGCCGCGGGCTTCTGGATGGAACGCACAGCCGCCAGCATCGTGTCTTGGCGCTTGCGGAGCGGGGGCAGGAGGAACTCGGTCTCAACTCCACCGTTGGAATCGCGGACTGACCACCAGCGGCCGGGGCGCACCACCCCACACACCCCACACCCAATAAAACCTCAAGCAGGGGAAGGGGAGGCAAGCGCAAACCGCCCGTTCTCTGCACTGTTGAACACCGTTCCGGAGATCCAGGCGGGCCGCTCCACAGACTGTGCCACATGCGGATGTGGGGCGATGGACAGCACGGCCAACATCGGGCGAAGCGCGAGCACGAAGCGATCGGCCGCATGGCGAAGCGCTCGGCGACGCTCAAGCAGTTCCTGCTGCGCGTGCATCCGGACCATTTCCGCAACATCCCCAAGGTGAGTGGCTTCGTCTGCATTGAGGGGCGGGTTGGGCGAGTTTTGTGGACGCTGGACGGCGTGGGAAGCACGCGAAATGGGATGCGGAAAGCTGACGTTGCGCGTGCTTTGGCCAAAGGTTCATGATGAAAACTTGCAGTCCGTGAAGCTGCTGAACCAGTTTATGGACGAACACCACACGCCACAGCGAGGTAGTGGCGGCTCGTCCTACCACATGCGGTCAAGAGTCGGGCCGAAGGAGAAGGTGCGTGCATTTGCAAGGTCGTCATTCAACCATGGATGGCTTCAGCATGACGTTGGTTATGAGTACGAATCGCAGGTGTATTTCAGCGTGATGGTGCCAGCTTTGAGCTCCTTTGCGGAACCCCAAGAGCAGCAACAAGAGGCGAAGAAGCTGAAGCGGTTCTCGCTGGAGCTTGCGGCCAATATCGAGGTGAAAATGACCGTCATTTTGAAAGAGTGTGGCGTGGCGGTGCTGGACTCTGGTCCAATCAATGAGGCCGCCTCTCCCAATGAGAACACACAGCGTCGTCGGACCAAGAAGAAAGCTGGCACTACCCGCGGCGACTGGAAGCGAGAGCAACAGCGTGGACCCCGGAACCCGTCGGGCATGGACTTTGGCGGGTTCACCATGGGCGAGATGTACGCCAAGGCGAACCGAGCGGCGTCTGCGTCTGCTTCGCGACGACGGAAGAAGCCCATTCAGAACCTACAAGGGCTGCTGGAGTTCATGAGAGCAGACGACACAATGGCGACCCAGAAGCAGCGGCAGATCGCGTGGCAGTCTATCCAGTCAGTCAAGCGCACGCTCAAGCGCGAGCTCGGCATCGAGGACGTGCTGACCTCGTGCGGGTGGTCCACCATGCACTTGAACACATCCATCATGGTGCTACTCCACATCCTTCGGCAGTACACACGGGCCCACAAACAAGGGATCTTCACCCCCAAGGACTTCTTGCGGGGTGCGACTATCGACATCAGGTAAGCTGCAGCAGATTTCGAGCAAAACCTCTATCGCTTCTCCTGATGGAACGCTGATTCGGCGTTCCTTGCTTGTCTGTGTGCAGCTCCAACCCGTCGGGAATTGACTTTGCCAACGAGTATCGGATTGGATTGAACCCAGCAGACGTCCCGTTGCAATGGGTGGAGGTTCTGGAGACGATTGACGCCGACATGGTCGTCTTCATGAAGGCTGCACGCGAGAGTCTGGAAGTGTTGCAATCAAACGCAACCGCTGCTCTCGGAGAAGCCCACATCACGAGAGGGTTCACGTGCTCGGCGTTGGGCTACCGCACGTTCTTGCAGAGCATGCGAAGCCACAATAGCAGCTCCGCTGCTGACTATGGACACAATCGACAAGGGTTGCTGGAGAAACTCGCGCTTGTCATCGAAGACGGCTCGTACGACTGGATGATCCTCGAGACTGGGCATGTGCAGGCGCCCTCGGACAGCTCGTTTGAAGACGTCACCGAATTTCTGCGCAAGAACCGCCCGAGGATACGCAGTCAGCAAGCAGTGCACGCCGCCAACCTCGAGGCCTTCGCCTTCATTTCCGCCCGTTGTGCGCATACGTTGGGTGCCACTGGCATCACGTGTGGAGACGGTATCCCATTGGCAGACGCCATTGTGGCCTGCGAGGAGCTCCTGAAATCTGTGGTGGGACTCTCGCCCCAGGGATCGAGGAATGCACTTCCGAACGAGATGGTGCGCTTCGTGGACACCTACACGCAGGGTCGCGCCATCTGCATCAGTCGCTCCTTCGGCCTCGGCCAGGACGGAGTCTTCACGCTGCCTGCCGACTGGTATAAATGGTGACGGGGCGGGCGCGCTGGAAGAAGGTCGTCTAACGTTACTGCGTAGTAACCCACAATTCCAAGTTGGACACCTCTGCCACTGGCCTGCTTGCTTGTCCTATCGGCAGCCAATGTACTTCACTGCAATCTGTCCCCGTGGATCGGATTTTCCAGACGAAGTGCTGTGCATGTGCCCGCAGACTGACAGTCTGAGATTGTGGCTACATGGTCCACAGTGCATCCACCCCCATCGGGTGCAGCTTCAGCCGACAGCTTTATTGTCGCTTTTGCTCAGTCGCCATCAATCTCGGAGCCTAGCGCTTCGCTCTCAATACCGACAATCGCCTAGCTCTACACTCATGACGCAAGCGAATCGGCCGCACGCTGCTTATCGTGGCATTAGTGGTCGGGCTACTCGTTGACGGCGGTTGCCACCAACTCGTCGACGTTCCAGATATTAAAACCCACATTGCGGATGCCACCCACAGCTTGGGACAAACACCCAACATTCGAGAGCGGGTTTTGCTCGATCGTCAAGCGGCGTCGCCACTTCAACGCCGTTATCTCCCGAGTTTTATTTCGAAAATGGAGGACGAGCTGCGCGAGCTGCGCTTGCAGCTGAAGGTAAGCATGGAGTCTGTCTGCCGTGTTGCTCTCCACCTCCCCCATATGTCCGCATGTAGGGCCGCTCTGCACTCACCATTTGTATGTGGCGCTGCGTAAAAGACGGCGCGGAGTGACGTGAAGCGGTATGCGAACTACGCCCTCCGCGTCCAACAGGAGTTGGCGCGCGAGCAGCAGCGTCCATCCAATCAAGACGACGACAGCAAGGAGGCAGAAGGTCGGGGCCCGGCGCAGGACGCGCGCTTCTCGTATATGGACGACGACGGCGACGACGCCAGCTACTCGGGGCCGCCGCGCGCCTCCATTTGGGAGGAGAAAGCGGAGAGCTCCGCGGAGATCCACGACGTTTGGGTGCGCAAGATCGACCAGATGCTGCAGTCGCTGGACGCCAGATCGAGCTCTCGCGGACGTCGAGGAGCCAAGGAGAACGCGCGCGCGTTTCAGGATGCATCGAAGGATGAAGGCGCATTGGGAACAACGCTGTGTGAGTTACGACCGTTCCTACAGCAGCAGAAACTGTTCATCGAAGACCTTGGCCGTGAGAACGCCAAGCTGCGTGATATGCTGCACGCGCGACCCACCCGCCGCGAGTTTCTGGTGCGTTATCACACTAGTGGTGTGTTTCTTATATGACGCGGACATGTTGTCGCTGACTCGCTGTGTATGGCAGAGCTCCCATTTGGAGATCGAGCGCCTGCAGAGTCAGGTTCACAAGCTGCGTGTGCAGACGAGGACATCTGTGCCGCTTGAGGTTAATACTGAGGTGGGTGAGGACCCAGCTCGACCCAAAGCTGGCGAAGCAGCGGGTGCCCGGGCTGCCTCGTTCTCGGAGCGCGTAACGGAAGACAAGCTGCTGCGGTCGTTGTATGTGGAAACGAAGACGCCTTGGGACCATAATCAGCTACCGAAGGAGCGAATGAGCTCGCCAGCGACGACGGGTCGCTCCTATTTGAAGGAGAAAGTGCAATGTCGTCTCTCGCTGGACTCGGCGGCACTCGCATCCATCTCGTCCGGTAGACCCACTGCATCAACGCCAGCATTGGGACGGAGCGGCTCGGTGGAGGACGAAATCACTCAGCGCGTTGGTCGCATTTGTTCGGAAATCGTAGCCAATTGCTGCTACGTGCTGGACGTCAAAGAGATCGGCAAGCTCCCCCGCTATGTGGAGAAAGTGCACCGACTTGCGCACCTTTCGTCGACTTACCTGGCGTTCGTCGAGCGGCTGGAAAAACTGCTCAAGCAATACAACCTGGTACGTTTCCTGTGTTTTGGGGCCATGCAGGCTTGAGCGTCGACTGATCTGACTTGCAACTGTTGGGACGCAGAATTGCTTCAATGCCACGAAAGTACAGCCCAAAGCCTCGCCTCCCTGTCATGAAGTCTTGGAGGGGGTACGTCACTGCTTGGCTATGGCCGTGCTACTGGAATCCTAATATGGAGACTGACTGACTGACTGATGTTCTGCTCAGATTCTGGCTCAAGTAGGCGACCTGCTTGTGGAGCTGGACGCTCGCCGTGAGCAGATGAGGCCGCCCGGCTCCAAGGCTCATGAAGTGCTACTGGAGAGCATGCGGCTGCTCCAGGTAGCCCGCATTGATGAATTGGCGCCCACCATTCGGGTAAGTGGCTTGGGATTCTGCCTGGGGATTGGCTGAGCCGTGCACTCAGAACTGTTGTTGCTTGTCGGCAGCGGTTGATCGACTCCATCCGAGCCGAACAAACGTTTCAACGGGATCTCCGCGTACTTCTCCACCTCGACGAGGCTGCGACAAGAAAGCAGATTTTGAGTCTCGCCTCCAACGTGCTTAGTGGCCTTGGATTCTCCGCAGAGAACGAGCCATTGCCGAGAAGCTCTGCCGCTTCGTTCAGGTATTCGCATGTATGATCCTATTCCGTCGTTGGAGGCAACTTGCTGCATCTGTACGAGTAGATGCTGCTCTTCGTGAGCTGAATGAAGTCCACCCAACAGTTTTGGCTGATCTGCAGTTCGAGCTAGTCGGATGAGAAGCACTGGCCTAGCCATTCACCAAGCAAGTATGCTGGTTGAAGCGACGAGGCAGCTCTCAATCAAAGCTCCGTGTCATCAGGTGTTATCGAGCATGACGGCGTAGCGGAGGTCTATCTCGTCGCAAAAGCAGGCATCGAACCGCCGTTGCTATACCTGCGTGGCCTCTGCAGTTCTGGCGACTTCCTCTTGATGCTCGATCTCAGTGGCTGCAGTATAAGCCTGAGGCAAGAAAGAACAGAAAGCGTCAGAAACCAGAGGGCCGATCGTAACACCAGTTCCAACAGAGGCAAATCCAGCGTGTACCGAGTGCAGGACGTCGACGACCTCCGCGCTGCGCTGTAGCAGAAAAGCGAGGGAAATCTGGTCAATTCCTCCATCTATCGCTTGGAATTGCGTCTGCAAGGCGCGTCCGATCACTCTGTCGCTTGTGTACAGCTCCAACGACTGCTTGGCTTTCGCGTGGAGCGCTCTGGCGTCTGCAACTGACGAGTTCAACGGCACAGCAGCAGCATCCACATACGCCCGTCGGTACTTCCTCCAGATGTGCCAAGCGGTCTTCACATGCTCCTTCTCCACTCGCTCTCGGATCTCCTTCGCGCTGTCCCTCTCCACTCCCAGCCATTGCAAGACGCAGCGTCTGTGATATCTCCTGGCAAATAGACACACCTCCTGCTTCCTCAGCGTTGCAACTCGGCCAGCAGCCTGTCCATCCGTTGAATCGCAGCTCTGTTGCTTCTTTTCCAAGCTTAGAAACCATTTCTTGGCGGTGGTGGAGTGTGGGAACGACACGAACATCTCGGCGCGATGGAAACCCACGCGCAAAGCCGTCTGCTCCATGATGTCCACGTACTCCAAGCTGGGCGGATACACTTGGAACACTGCACTGGAGTCGCAACCCCTCGACAGCGTCGCAAGCAGCGACGTAAAGCAGATCTCCAGTCCTTCCGGCTGCAGCCACTGCAGCATCGAGACGCCGATCGCCGCGTTGAAACTCCCTCCTCGAAGCGGCAAGCGCTGAGCAGCATTGCCACAGTACAAATCGACACATTGTTGGGGGTTATCCCCTTCGTTCTTCGTCCCTTGCAACGCCAACGACAGCATGGACGTGCTGATATCGAACGCCAGCGTGAGAGACAGCTCCTCTCGCTCCTGAAGCCAGTCGCTGGCCGCTGTCGTGCTCAGTCCCGACCCAGCGCCCAAGTCCAACAAGAAGAACACATCCTGACCAGTCGACGTCGCTGCTTCCGGACGCAATTGCAAGAGCTCCAGTGCGTGTCTCGTCAAATCCTTCTGGATACTGGCGTTAGCGGCCGTGGTGTACGTTGACGACTGCTTGGCGCTGTAGAACTCGCGCGCTGCCGCTGACAAGGGCGCGGCCAATGCGGCGCCGCGCTCTTCCGGCCGCAGGCTCCGGAACGGCATCGATGGGAATACTTGGCGTTCATTACCACGGTCCCTTGTTTCAGCAGATTTAAATAAGGGACTGTATTCACCTCGACACTTAAATTAGGGAATCTGTGACGTGTGCCCGCTGAACTCACATGGCTACACTTGCGACGTGTGATACACTGCGCTTCTTGGATGCAAGGCCGAACCGATGTGGATACGAGACTACGGCGGCAGGAGCCTCAGCTGGACACACGGAAGATCGTCTGGTCGCTGGGCGAATGGTCGCTGTTGGTCTCATCGATGTCGCGAGCGGTGATCGTGTCGGCGCCGAGGGAGTCCCTCGCGCGTGGCTGTTGACCGCTGTTCCGCTCCCAGGTGTCGCGCCTGAACAGCAGCATCAAGCAGATCAGGGGCGACACCCCCAGCAACACTCCAGCGCCGACGGCGACGCCACCCACGAAGATCCCCAGACCAGCCAGTCCCACAGCCAGCACAACTGGAGCCACGAGAACGTAGCCAGACACGCAGAAGCACGTGGTGAACGCCTGGCGAAACGTGGTGCGATTGCTCGCCGTACACGGCACGAAGCAACAGCACAAGATGCTGAACACCACGGCCAGTAGGAACGCCGGCGGCCCGAAGATCACGAAGAAAAGCACGCGCATGATTATACTCAGGACCTTCTGGGCGGTGCCCTGCTGCTCCAGATCCGCCATTTGGTTCCCAGCGCAGCCTCGAACGTTCCACCACTGCAAGCAAACACAACCCAGCAACAAAACTCGCTTAGTCATAGACACGTGGAGATACAGACGCGAGGTCTGGCCAGACAGCAGCCAATTAATACCTGGAAGTGCTCGGGGAAGACGCTGTCGTCGATGACCTCGAGGCAAATCCAGCAGAAACTGGTGTTGCACACCACGCACTTCATCTGGTTGCAGCCGCCCGTCTTCTCCACGTTGTTCTGGCAGCCAGGACACGGCTTGGAGATCTCGCTGATCAGCGCGTGATTGAGTTTCTCGACCGCGATCATTTTCTTGTCGTAGTCGGCACAGCTGCGTCCTTGGTGAGCGCTACTATGAAGGAAGCAGAACTCGCGGTGACAGACCTCGCACACACATTCAGGCTGGTCGCTGCCGGCGCAGACCTGCGAGTGGTCGCAGTACGGGCATTGCCGAGCGAGTTCGTTCTCCTTGTTGAATTTGAACTTGGTGTACTTCTGCCAGACCTCCTCCGACACGTTCGCTTGGATATCATCGACCGAGATCTCCATCGAGCACGCGGACCTGTCCTCCTTCCGCTCAAAGAAGCACCGGGGATACACCTGAGCTTCGCCGATCTTGAACTCCAGGTAGTTGCGCAAACACGTCTCGCAGAAGGAGTGGCCACAGGCAGACAGGGTCACGGAGGTGGTCACGGGCACGTAGTCGTAGCAGATCTGGCACAGAAACGTCTCTTCCATAGACAGCCCCAGGTAGTTGGCCATGGAGCGGAGTAGATTGGGCACCGAATGGCCCAAGCTGCTGCTCTCCTGCCGCCTGTACATCGTCATCGCGGTGCTGTCGCGGTCGTCGACCTTCTCCAAGCTCTCTTCTATACTGTGGTGACTGAGAGACACAGCAGCGGCGGCGGAGGTGACAACTTCAACGGCATCGACGGACACGTCGCTGTCGCTCAAACTCAAGCGCGACAATGCCAACGAGCTGCTGCCGCGGTCGCGAGTCGAGGAGCGCGTGAGCGCACTTAACGTCCGTCCGGATGCGGCACGTACCAGTCTCCCCATATTCTCCCAGGAGCTGTACGTACTGCTGCGATGTGTTTCTCCCATGGTCGTCATCACTTCGTTCTCCATGATCGGGATGGAGCCACGACGCCGCATTGCCTCTCCGCTTTCGCGGTGGAGGTCTTCGTCACCCGCCGTCAAGCGGAACTCCCCCAGCGCCGCGGCAGCAGAAGACGCTCGTGTACGGGACGTGCGGCCTTCGCCATCTAACGGCATGGCGGCGATCTGGTTGTCGATGGCGGCCAGCAGCGACGCAATGTGTGCCGCCCACGGCGCTGGCGTCTCTTCCTCGTGCTCCTGTTGTCGCCGCAGCTGGTGCAGACGCCAGCGCCACTTCATCCGCTCCTCCTCGCCGGAGAACGCCTGTCGCTGGCGCAGCGTGCCGTAGATCTCGGCTAAGTACGCCGCGCGGTCGCGGTTCCCCATCTCCGACCCTGCGTGTTCGGGCTCCATGTGACTCCTCCCAGAGCAGGCAAACGCCTCCTAAATGCCGAATCTAGCGCACGAGTAGGACACGCGGTCGTGTCGTGCACCTGAAGGAGGCTGAGCGCATACGCTGCTGGGCGGGAGCGGCGAGGGAAAGCGGCGGCGAGTGCACAGCTATTCAGCGGTCGGTCGGCTTTGGTGGCGTCTATCTGGCTGGCTGGCTTTGTGGTGGCTTTCTTCCGACGCAGCGGTACACGCCACGTTACACTATTGTTCCGGAAAGAAGGGGCGGAGATCCCTCCTTCACTTCATTTTCACTGCGCGATATGTCCCTTGAAAAGAGGGGGAACAAAGGATGGACGGCGACTGCTGCCACACAAGCTTTATTGGGTAGAAACGTGTCGTATAACGCTGCGGTGCAGTTTAGACGCACAGTGCGGAGTCAAGGTTTCGAAAGCGAGAAAGTGGTGCAGATAGCATACACCACTTTCTCGATTGTACAGCATGTGCGTGTGCGCATTGGGAGGAACTGCCATCGTGGGCGTCCGGCTTGGCGAAAAATACCGGCACCGTATCGGTAAGTTACCCGTAGGTAACCTAACAAATAAATACCCACGAACCAAACATCTCGCGGCTACCGTCGGGGGGTCGGTTCGGAACCAGTAATGTATGGGTTTTCAGTTCTTGCTCGAATTTATCGTCGGTAATGAACCAGCTACCAGGTTCCACCCGAAAATAAAGGGAACTTCAACCATGAGATTTGGTGTGAGTGCGAAGGTTCTCAATTCTGGAGCATTTCATTGGCTGATTTAAGCTGCGTTTTAGCAATTTTCTTAATATCGGCTGTGCTAAATGCATGATTGGCTTCCAGCTATCGCGATCTTCTGCAGAGAAAGAAGTACCAACCCCGCAGCGCGGGAGCATGCAAAACGCTAGGTGGGTAGATCTAAATCCTTGAGAGCCAAATTGTTTTTTACCACTAGAATGAGACCTTGTTAGCCAATCAAAAACAAGGATTTTCGGAACGAACCAAGTTCGCGTCCGAGTTCGGTTCGAAAAAAAAATAAGCGAGCCAAGCTCCCCCGCTGGTTCGGGTTCAAAAAAAGGATAGAACCGAGGTTCCGGTTCGGTTCGTCCCAGGCGTGCAAATACCGTTTAAAACCGGTAGATTGCCAATGTGATATTTTCCTTGCGGTAAGTTAAAGTGTCGGGCTGTTTGAAATACCGTATCTTTCACAGAACCTTCTGCCGGTGGCCCTTCCGAGCAGTGTTGGCAACGACAGTTCAAAAATAAAAACCGTTATTACGGTTATTACAAAAACACCGTTAGAACGATGTTTTAACGAGAAAAAAACGAGAAAAAACGATGATCTTTGCGTTGGTAGTACAGTAGTTACTTGAATAGAGGATTTCTGAGACTGGATTCGGCGGCAGCACACAAGTCGACGCCGTGAACTTTCGTGGAC
>MBAC02007817.1:0-46051 GCA_001712635.2 Nothophytophthora sp. Chile5
CCGGCGCCGCCCATGTTCTTCGCGATGATCTCCGTGCCGGCGGCACCAAAGCCCACCTGCAGCAGCCGCCCGATCTTGCCCAGCGTGTTTTCGAGCATCTTGGTCTCGTAGTCTGCGTCACCTTTTGTTTCGTCTTCATAGATCTCGCGCTTGGCCTCCGTCGCACCCAGCGGATTCTCCGCAAGCTGCGTCACGAGGCGCATCATCCGCTCGATGGGACCAATCACCATCGTCTCCGCGTCCCTCGTCAGCACGAAGATGGACACTCCGAAGCAGATCATCACCACGATCGTCTTGATGATGTTCAAGTTCGCCGCGCTCTTCGTGTAGGACGAGATGTCGAACGTTACGAACGAGTGGCAGATGCTCGTCGGGGTGTCCGAGCCACAATCGAGGCACTTGTCATCAACGTAGCAGCCCAGGTTGTCCACGGTCGTGATCTCCGTGGAGCGATATTTCGCAGTCGGGTCATTCACCAGATATCCAGCGCCATACCAATCTGTTTTCGGGTTCTTGGTCAGCGTGTAGGCCGACCCAAAGAGCCAATCCGATTGACTGCTGTCCAGTGGCTGGAACTTGAGGTCGTTCATCCACGTGATCACATCCGCGTTGCTGATATTCGTGATCTCCATCTGCACGATGAGGCCATTGGAGTCTCGCACGTACTCGTTCACGAGGCTGTGGAAGTGATCCATCGAAATGTCCCCCGACTGGTTGTAGTCCTGCGTGTAGCGATGCAATCGCTCGAACTGGGACGTTTGGAAGTCGTCCTGCGTCAGGTCCACGGTGCCGTCGATGATCGGCGAGATAATGATGATGAGCAGCACCAGCACAATCAGCAGGCGCGTCGTCTTCTCCGTGAGCACCTTGCCGATCTTGGACGGCTCCGAGATCTGCACGGCCTTGGCATCCGCGCTCTTGTTCTTCTTGATCACCCGCAGGATCCGCAGCATGCGGAACAGCCGCACGAGGCGCACGATTCGGCCGGCTTTCGTGCCGGCGCGCGACGCGCGGCCCGCCTTGAGTGCCGCTGCTTGGCTTGCGCTGCTGGTATCCGACGTCCCGACGACGTGCACCCAGATCCATTCGACGTCGGGAATCACAGACAGCGTGGAGATCAAATCCATGTAGAACGAGAAGCTCATGCCGCGGTTGAAGTAGTTGGGTCGACTGTAGATATTGAGCATCAGCTCAATGGAGAAGAAGATGAAGAGCGCGAACAAGGTGTTGTACACCGACGTGTCCGCGCTTTTCGGGAAGAAGCTCACGCGGAAATCGTCCCCGAAGAGCGCGAAGATCGTGCACATGGTCATAAAGGCGCTCACGTACTTGTGCTCCACAAACGCGAGCACCTTCTGCTTCCGAGTGAGCGGCGGGGGAGGCACGACGTCCTCCGGCGCCACTTTGTTCATGTTTCGGGACGACGGGAAGTGCGACAGTGTCATTGCCGTCTTCAGTACGTGGTTGGGCCCGCCATTCTCGCTGAGGGCTCCCCGAGCAGAACCGTTGCCAATCTGCTTCAAGGGGACCCCCTGCTGGCTGCTCGCAGAACTTGCCGGCATGTGAGGCCCCGCGCGCGCGTCCGTGGTGTCTATCTGTTCTTGGGCGCCTGCCAGCTCCGTGACAGACGGCTGCTCTCCGTGCTGCTTCTTGCGATGTCGCAGCGCCACGTTTGTCGAGTGGGCTTCCCGTGCCGTTGTTCGTTGCAAGCGTCTCTCTGTACCGCAGACTCCGCGGGCTTCAACAGATGAAGGCGAAGGTCGGAGAAGACGAGTGTCGACGAGAGCGAGATGGCTTTACCGCCCTGTATTCATGCACCGGCCCGGCCTTGCTGTGTGGTGACTGCTGACCTGTCGGCTGTTTCGGCGGCGTGTTGGGCGCTCGCTCTCCGGGACCGCAAGGGTCAGATTGCCTCCATTGCTTTACAAAACACGTCACACCAACATCTCGAATTAGAGTTCAGCCCACCCTCCCGCGCCGCGGCTCCATAATAGAGGTCGACTGCTGTGTCGCACCAACCATGAAACTGATGCACACAGGCGGCGTCTCTTGCCTTCCTTGCTGCCTATTTTGGGGGGACGACGTCAAGAACTGCATGGCGTTTGCTGGCCGCTGGGCTTGCTTTGCTGAGTGGTCTCGGCCTGCGAAGCTCAAAAAGGGAGAAACCACCGCAAACAGCAAGAGCAAGCCACCCCAGCCACTCGAAATAGATGAACCCGTGCCGTTAGTCTGCGTCCAATTGTGGCTGGTTGCGTCTTCACCGCCTGGATGCCTCTCAAACACTCATCGCCTTGGAACTCGATTGGCCTCCAGCCTGCAACATGCGGGCTTCTGTATATAGTTTATGCACCAAACCCGCAGTCGCCAGTGACTCATTCTCCTCTTGTTGTTGCTGCCGTTCGTTTGTTTTCTTTCTGTCTTGTGCGATCGAGAGGATCGCTGAGTCTTCAGTCATCGTTGCGTTGCTTGGTCACTCTCATCGCCGCGTCCAGAAGCTCGAAAATGATACCGAAGCAGCAGCGAATCTCAGTGGACTCTCCTGGGCGTCCTCCTTCCTACTGCAACTTCAGTTTGATGAAAGCAAACAGGTAGCGCCAGAACTCTTTGGCCGCGACTTTATCCAAATGCCGTTTGTCAGGGTGGATCTGCCGTATCCCATGCACAACACAAGCTCACAGAGGTCAGACAACGACCCCGCCAGCTCTATCGCACTCGCCAATACGGTAGTGGAGTGCAGCTTACCATGAGCACCTTGACATCCCACTGCTTGATCTCGTCATTCAGCTGGGATCCTTGGTTGTAGATGTGCACCCCGCAAACTGAGCCAGAGACCACCACGTCACAAATGAGCAAGACTCCTCCCATACAGACAACCCAGCCTCTGCATGCACTGTCAGTGTTGTTTGACGGGTCTTACCCTTCTTGAAGACTTCGAGCGGGAACTTCCACTTCCAGCCTTTAAACTGCCACGCCTGCCCCGACGCAATGACGCCAACAACCGCGCGCCTAAACGCACATCGGATCGTAAAACCCACGAGGCATCAGTGCGAAGCTCACCATCCCGTTGCAGGAAAAGCGAACGGTACCAGTCCTTGTCTCGGAATCGACTGACGGTATCCACCACTTTGAAGGTGTACGTATGGCCGTCTTTCTCATGCGAGATCATCATCGACTGCGCCTTGCGATGGCCTTCCGCCTTCTTCTGCATGTTCGAGACGTACACGCCATCCTCCAGGAAGTCCTTCGCATTGAGCATCGTGAACAGATCCGAGAACCCCGCGGGCACCACAATGATCGGCGTGCCTGCAGCATACAGACACACAACAGAACGCAGTCGCCATTACAAGCACAAGATCAATGCCACGCCATTCCCCCCCTCGCTAATTGGCTGGGTTGAAGAGAGCGGAACATACCCAGGAACCTCTCCTTGACGAGTCGGTGGAGCGGCAGCTGCTCCTTCCGCGCGTTGGTGGGCGCGAGCAGAGACGACGCCTTGGACGCCTTCTCGATCTTCTCCTTGGTCTCCGCGTTCACGAGCTCCAGCGTCTTGAGCACGTTCTCGAACGTCGTCTTGTGCGCGTCCAGGATCGTCGTGCGGTTCCGCACCGCGGCCTCTTTCTCGGTGATACGCTTCATCACCACATCGCCCGTGCCGCTGCCGTGATCTCCTCCGGCCGCGTGGCCCTCGCCACGTCGGGTCTCCTTCTCACGACGACGGTGTTCGCGTCCGCTTTCCTGCGCGAGCTTCCGCTTCTTGGCGGCGCGGTCCTCGTTCTCGGCCTCGCCTCTCGCCACCTTCTTCGTCGGCGTGCCCTTCCGCGCAGCAGCGTCCGCCCTCCGCTCACTCGAAGACGCCGAGGCCCGCGAGCTGGGTTTCGCGCCTTCGCTGTGGCCGGAGCCAGCCGTGGGCTTGCCAGCGGCGTCCAGGATCTGCGCCGAGGTGTCGCTGTCGCCCTTGAGGTACGCGATGAGCTCCTTCTTATCCACCGTGGAGACCATGATGGCCTTCTCGGAGCGGCACTTCATCACGTAGTCGCTGAACGTCAGGCCCGCGTACTTGTAGCACGTGAAGACCGCCAGCAGGTCGTAGCGCTTGTCCAGCTTCTTGGAGTGGTAGGCCGTGGGCGTGTGCTTCGCGAACCGGCGCAGCTCGGCGCCGCCCGCGTCGCGGAACACCAGGTCGTCGCCATCCACCTCCACGCTCTTGCCGGCGATCACGTGCTGCCGCAGCGCGCGCAGCGCCGCCATGGGCGCGTCGTCCTCCGCATCCGCCATGCTTGGTTTGGTTTGGTTTGGTTTGGGGGAGACTCACAAACTCTCACTCGAGATAATCCTCGTCGTTAACGATACGTACGAGTATAACTATTTGTATTAGGATACAGAGGCATGGCTTTATCAAAAGCAGAATGTTCGCATTGTGGTCACACACAAAATGTGCATTACGTTGTGACATCGCTATATAGAAACGATCAAGAAATCAAATATCGTTGAGCTTAGGTCCCGGATAAGCCAACAGGTTAGTTTCGGTTGCTGTCGCGTTATTTTCGGGAGGCAAACATGCCGCCATCCTGTGATTGGATAAAATCCGTCGTAGTTTCGGCCAATGCCGTTAGCGCTCGAAGCTTCAGAGTCGAATCTGCGCGATGAGCGTGGATGTGACCGCGCGCTTCCGGCTGCTGGCGCCGTCGGCTCCGACGCCATCTGCGCGCGGGACCCGCGGGCGTTCGAGTGCCTTTGATGTCGAGGCAGCTGAGTTGGTGCGCTCACATCCATATAAGTGGCCGTTTCGACGGGAAGGAACTCACGGGCTGCTGTTGCTATGGCTTTTGGTCGCAGTTGAGCAACCTGGCGGAGATGGAGGGGCTGGTGCGCGAGATGCGGCCCAAGTATCTGCGTCCGAAGACGTTCATCCGCACCAAAGGCGCTAAGCTCAGTGAGCAGGACAAGGACGAGTTCGACGCGGTAAGCAAGCGATCAGGAAGTCGTTCGAAGCATGCAAAGAGGAGTGATGGTAATCGACGCATGCTTGTCCCTGCTGCTGGCGAATAGGACCTGGTGGAGCTCGTGAAGAACTGCAGCAACAAGATCGACGCGCTCAAGGCCGCAACAGATGCCCAGCGTAAGTGTTAGTGGTGCATGGAACGCCCTTCAACGGACGTAGATGGCGGATATACTGACGCGTCACGGTTCTTCACCGGACGACCGATGGCTCTGCTCTGCTGCAGACGTCGTGACTACGCAAGTGCAGCATCAGAGAGAGGTGGTGGCCTATTTACTGGAGGTAACATGCTTGCTATCTACTACTAGTAGTAATCTGGCTAGGAGTGGGCTGAGGCTTCGAGCAACACTGAGACGTGGCTTGTGGTGGAATGCGTAGCGATTGAAGGGCATCGCGGACGGGGCGAAGCGGATGCAGAAGAAGCGTTATCAGCAGCCATTCCTACTGTCGTCACGGTCGGTAGTTGGGTCACATGCATGCTGGGGCCTCAAGAGTGATGGAGGGTATCGCTGAACGCATTGTGGGTGACTGACTTCGCTGATGCAAATGCTGTTTGAAAATGCAGTTTACTGCCGGAGGACGAGCGGGTCGATTTGGACGTGCTGGAGCAGAAAGTGGCCCGCGCGAAGGAGGAGAAGAAGAAACTGGCCGTCTCTGTTGCTAAAAAGCCTCAAGCGCTAGCTTCCCCCGTGTCCCCAGCGCTTTCGCCGAAGTCGCCGCCACCGCTATCGCCATCAGCTGCTACTGCTGCAGTGCCAGTGGCTGATGCACCGCCACCAAAGTCAGAGGTGCGGCAGCGTAGTGCAGCGAAACCGCGGAAGTCGAAGCCAGCAGCTCAAGTACGTGCCGCAGAACTCCGGCGGGCACCCAGATCTGTATCGTTTTGATCTCACAAAGGACTCTTGCTGCTTCGTTTCGGTCCAGGAGGTGCCGATGTTCGCCTCGCAAAGCGAGGAGCTCGAGTTCACGGAGGAAGAAGACCGCCGCTTCCGAGTGGAGAATGTGATGCTGCATCGCCACTTCCAGGAAAACCTCGAGGACGCCAAGTGAGTCACTGACTTCCTCATCTCACGACTGGCATTTCCCCCTCGTCTCGCATTTCGCTAATGTGCGTCGTACCCCAACAGGAAAATGGAGTCGAAGATGGCCGAGATCTCGAACCTCATGGGCCAATTCGCCGACAAGATCATGGAGCAGCAGACGGACATCGAGCTCATTCAGCAACATGCTCAAGAAACCAAGACCAACGTCACTCAGGTGTGTCCGTTGTTGGAATGCTCGGTCGGTTGTATCCACCATATCTTCTTATCGTTTGTGTGTGTTTTGTTCCACCATATCGTTCGAACTTGACACCGCCAGAGCAATCGCATCCTCGAGCAAACGCAGAAAATCGGGAACGGCTACGGGTTCATGATCTTTTGCTTTTATGCGGGCTTCTCGGTCATCTTGCACATGCTGCATTACTTTAACAGCTAAATACACGGCGACAGCGCGACTGATCCAGCGGAGAGGCGTCTCCTCGACGTGGCTTTGCTGTCTCGAACGTTCGGGTTTGGAGACCGGTACTGTACAAGGAGCTGTATGCTTTCTCGAGTCGACTGACTGTCGTTTTTCCCCACTTTGTGCTCTGTTGGTTCTAGATTGCGTCCACGGCTTCTTGGGTCAGTCCTTCGTAGCACGTGAGTCCGTCGGCGTTGAGCAGATCGTCCTTCGCGCCCTTCTCCATCAGGTACTCCATGAGGTCGTGGAAGCCGTATTCGTGGCAGTAGTGCAGCACCGACTGGCCGTTCACCTGTTGAGGGGTCCACAGCATGTCACAAGCAAGTCGAGCGTGTCAAACCCCAAGCCAAGCCACGTGCCACCAAGAGGGAAAGATGACAGAGAGTGGGCAGGACGTACGTTCTGCGTATTGATGTCTGCCCCACGCCGCATGCAGAGCTTCGCGATGCGCTTGTTGTTGTTCTGACAGGCCACTGACAGCAGCGTGTTGCCTGTGGCGTCCTTTGCCTCGATGCCGACCGTCCAGTCCGGACTATTGAGCAACTGCGTTCGCCCCAAAAGCGCGGCTCAGTGACTAGGATCAACAAACCCGCAAGAGATTCCACGTGCTGACAAGAGCGACAGACGTGCGTACCAGTTCGACTTCGTCGTATTTCCCGTGGCGACAGAGACTGAGGATGGCCTCCAGTTGCTCGTTCTCCTTGACGGCCTGTGAGACGTTGTCTCGCTTCTCCACGTGGACGGTGGCAGTGGCTGTGGGTGTTGCTGTCCCTGCTGAGGATGATGGTGCTGCTGCTGCTGACGCGTTCTGCTGAATGAGCTCGGGACGGAGCATCAGGTCTTCGATGAGCTGCGTGCCAAAGACCGCACGACCGGCTGTCCAAGGCGAATACCCCACGACCAGCCACTCTTCTAGCGCTCCACGAGGTCGAACAATTCCCACACTTCGTGGTTGATTCTAAAGGCACAAGCACAACAACAGGTGAGTCAGCCCATCGTGATTGGTCTGGCTTGGGGAGGCCAAGAGCTGCTCTGACGCAAGGCTGTTACCATGTTCTTGATGACCGGTAGGTAGTTGGCCTGCATCTGACATGTCTTCGTGTTGGTGACGGCGGCAACGAAGTCCTTTGGAAGGCAAGCAACCCGCTGATGTAACGCGCCGCCGAAACCCTCCACCGCCGTTTGGCTCTCGGCGGAAGCGTCCACGGGCTTGTGCACCCACGATGTGCCCTCTCCTGGCGCCGGATGGGTCTGGTACCCTGGCGTCCTCTTCCTAAGGTGTGGGCCTCCGTGTTGCTCAGCCTCATCCGGAGATGGGGAGATATCCACTGATGGCGCTATGGAAACTCCACTCCTCGACGACAGGAGAGAGGTGCCGACGGAGCTGGCCTCAGACCGAGAAGAGCCGGGCTCGCTCTCTTCATCCTCTTCGTCCTGCTCATCCAGGTCCTCGGCGCTGCGGCTGCGATAGCTTGGCTCGAGCTTCCGAGACTGCTCCGACCGCGTGGACGGCAACCGATGCCCTTGTTGGCTCAGTCTTGTCGGAGACCCGTTCCGTTGCTGAACGCGTAGACTGAGACCCATCCCGAGCCCAATGCCCAGCTGCAGCATATCGACACTGCCTCCTGCTCCCGCACTGCTATTTCCTTGGCTAAGCGCCGGAAGAGCTGAGCCCAAGGCCTGCGTGATGCTGTCGATCATCTGCTTCGTGTTCGAGTCAAGCGACTGCATTCCCTCGGCGTCAGATCCGAGCGGTTCTTGTGTCGTGACCCCAGCGACGTGTCGGGATTTGGTCGAACTTGCGGAAGACGCCCGACTGCCAAGGATGCTGCGGCGCTGCTGTTGCTGTTGTTGCAGAGAAAGTCTGGGCACTTGGATGCGTGTGAAGTCGCCCTTGTTGACTGAAGGCGAGTTGGACGCGTCGTCATCATCAGAAGCGAGCTGCAAGACGATGTCGTGCTTCTTGGCGCTGGCAGTCACGAGCTTCAGCCGCCGCTCCTTCTCCTCGGGGGCCTCCATCTTCTTCGTGATGTACTTGCGGAGATTCTGCTGCGAGTATCGTGCCGCGCCGCCGTCTTCTGCAGCGTCGCTGTCGTTGCCACCATTGCCCACCCCAACACCGAGTGTAGCTACCTCGCCCTCGCCCACCGTGACGGCACCGTCCACATCGCCATCTTTGCCGCGGTGCTTCTCCACCGGGAGAATTGGACGTGTCCAGAAAGTGTCGCCTGTGTTGCGATCGTACCAGTAAGCCACGCCATCCGCCGTGACGAACTCGTCAAACGGACTGTCCTGCATGTAGGCCCAGCTGCGATACACAACGCTCGAGCACGCACCCAGCGCGCCGTTCGGGTCCGAGTTCTTCATGAAGTCGCCCGGCTGCTGGCGTCCAAGCGTCGTGAACACCTGCGGCTGATTGCGACTGGATTGACCGATCCAAAGCAGGTGGATGAACTCGATCGGGGTGTTCTCGCGAGTCGTGGGCACACAGAACGGGTACGTCCGGTCCACACGCGTAGTCACCGTGGCATTCATGGACGCGACGTTCGGCGCCAGGATGGCGCTCGTGGGTGCGACCTGAACGCCGGGCACGTCATCGGGCACGGCGAAGGCATCCACGAGCCAGAAGGTGCGAAACCCGTGCGCGTCTTCCTCGCCAGTCTGCTCAGGGCGGTTCAGCGGGAACCGGCGAGCCTCGAGAAGCTGCAGCTCGAGTTCCAGCTGGTCTCCTCCCGCCATAGACGCTCTGTAGTGCACACGCGCTGCCACGACGATACACGGCGGTCGACGGACGTTCAGGGCGTGCTCCAGCGCTCGGAAGACGAATTCCGGCGCCGTGGCGTCTACGACAAGACAGACGAACGTCGCAGTTTCGTTGTGTGAAGGCGCAGGTGCCACGGTGCGTCGATCGAACACCACGAAGTTGCCGAACTGCGCCGGGACGTACGTGGTGACCAGCATGTGGATGATCAGCTCGGCCGAGAGCCCACCCACCGCCAGGTTCCCGGGAGTGGGTTTGCGCGAGAAGGTGGCGAAGAGCACGACGAGTGGCCTCACGTGCTTGGTGCGTCTCGCATCAGTGGAGCCGTGGGGTGGAGTGCAGGCTCCGATCTGCAGCGCCGCCTTCTCTAGCGCCGCGATGGTCATGCGTGCCGACAGCCGCTCTAACCAACTCACACGGTGCCCTGCGTCAATATGAACATTAGGCACGGGGAGAGGGAGACGCTCGAGGAAGCTGGGAGCTGGCATGGGCACGCAGCGTGGCGGCGGCAGTTCGTAGACGCGAGGCTTGAACAGCGCGATGGGGATGGTGTACTCGGTCACCAGCACCCAGTGACGAAGCTGCGGGCGCGCCGGATGGATCATGATGACGTCTCGCTTAGGTACGGCGTGTTGGCCAGAGCGGTCCTTAGCGGTCACTGGCGCCTTCGGATGGAACGTGCTCACGCTCTCCGAGTACTTCGTGCACCACCGCGCGTTCTGGAGCGTGTTCTTGAGCTTGAAGAGCGATGGTGGACCGTTCGTGCCTCCCTTCCCGCCACCAAGACTATGAGGCAGTCGACCGGCGCGAAGCTGCTCGAGGAACGAGCGGAACCAGGCGCGAGTGTGCAGTTTTCGACGCATGGTCTTGTTCCAGCCGGAAAGGAGTTGCTCCAGCGCGCGGTAGATTGGGTGGCGACACTCGATGATGGTCACATACTGCTTGAGTTGCCGGTCGTACCGCAGCGACGCGCGCTGCTTCATGAAGATCTCCTGGATCTCCTCGGCGCGGTATTTGCGACGCAATTGGTCCAGCTCCCAGTTGGCGCACATGAGCACACTCTCAGCTGCCCGCACCTTGCGCGTAGCATCCCTCGGGTCGCGGTGCAAGTCGCACTGTTGTCCGTTGCTGGCACTCCAGCAGTTAAAGCACACGCTCTCCGCACGGCGTTGAGCAGCCTCGGCCGTCTCGGGATCGCCCAAGTCGCTGGCATTCTCTCCATCTTGTTGTTGTCGCGGATCCTTCCCAAGACGTTGCTGCCTAGCGGTAGGGCTCTTGCGCGACGCGTCTTCGTGGAATCCAGGGTCTGCCAGATCGCGAATGTGTGGCGGCTTTCCGACGCTGCTTGCCATCTTGGACTTGCCTGTGGGGCCTTTCGTTCGGCCTATCCGTTGGTCGCGGTCCTGCGCGACTACAGCCACAAGCACCGGCTCCGCGCGCTTACCCAACACGATCTCGCGTCGTCGACTGGCTGGCGTTGCTGGGACAGCCTGGTTGTGAGAGCGCCGGCCAGGAACGGATCTCCGACGTAGCACGACATTGGACGCGATGAGCGACGAGATGGAGTCGAACTTGGACACCTGCAACGCCGAGCGGATGGTGTCTCGCAGCTTGCTGTTCTTGGAGCCGTCGGCGCGGAAGAGCGAGTCGTTGGTTTGCCAGTCGCTGCCATCGTCGTCACCGTCGCGCTCTTCGTCGAGTTCAAGCTCGAGCGAGCGCCGTCGTCTGAAGAGTGGCGACTCGCCCGCATCGCTATACTCATAGCCTTCGGGAGTGCTGATGTCTTGTGGCAACTCGCTGAAGACACTGCGCTCCGACGGAAGCACAGAGTCGCAGTCCCAGGGATTCGGTGACGATGCCACCTGCTCGGGTTGCAGCGCCGGCAGACTCCGTGGAGACCTGACCATCTTCTTGGTCGGGCTGGTTTCATCCAGATGACGAGAGGAAGGTCGCTGCTGTTGGTCACTGGACACTGATCGAGCTGAGGAGCACGCTGGCGACAACGGCGGCAGCGATTCAGAGGCTCCTAGACCTGATGAGGAACGCTGAGGAGTACTACGAGACAACGTGGAGCCTCCGCTCGCATTCAGCGACGGTAGTGCTGGCAGCGAACGCGTCGCGGTTGTTTCCGATAGTGACGGGGCCGCAGACGGAGAGGAGATCCCCGTAGGCGGTGGCTCCCATTGACTCTGTCCAGTCGTCGCGTTATAGTACCAGACTTCGCCTCGTTCCACATCTCGCACTTCGTGCCACTGGTTTGCCTCGCTTTCTGCAGAGGCAGAGGCAGAGGTGGTGGCAATGCTAGGTGCAGCAGCTTCCGCCGTGCTCGCGACCTGTCGCCTGCGGCGACGGCATAGGAATCCTCGCGAGTGCGCCTGAATCAGGACGGCGCTGCTCTCCAGGCGGTTCTCAAGCGTCTGCTGACGCCCACGCTGCTTGCTCCGCTTCGTCTGCTCTACACGGCGGTGCTCGGCGTGCTGCATCTCCTCCTGGCGGCTCTGCTCACGCTGGAAGACGTTCAGTTGCCACTCGACGCCATGCTTCGTGGGACGAGTGCTGGGGTAAAAGATGTCCCTCGCCTGGCGAACACGAGCTTCTTCAGCGTCGAAGGCAGACGGATCAACAGCTTGAACGGGCTGGACCTGCTCGCGAAGTGGCGAGCCGCCGTCCTGCTTCCCTGCCGCCGCTTCGGTGTTGTCCTGTGCCTCCTCGTCGTCGTCACCATCGTCCAAGACCTCGATCGTCAGTCGCGCTTTGGGTGCGATGGCCGCGTTGGAGCTCTTCTTCACAGGCTTCGCTGAGGTTTTCACGAGTCGCAGCAACTCTGCTGTCTCCGCATGCAGCTGCAGCAGATCCTCGTCGCCTTCGAAGGCCGTCGGCACCCCTTCCGTTGCTGTCTCCGCCGCCTGCTTCCGCTTGCGAGACTGCTGGGCGCCCGCATTGCGCTTGGAGAAGAAGGAGCGCATGCTACTGCAACATGCTGGAATGTATCAAGGGTCTGCGCTTGCTGGCGCCGGTCTGTTGGACCGAAATTAGCGCAAGACACAGACAGCGACCGATGGCCACGATGGTAACGGACTTTGACTGTTGCTGACATACTAACTTGCTCCCGCCCTGCGGGACCGGAGGCTTCCTAACTGACATTGATCTTGGTGTGCATCTCCAGGTGGCCGCCCTCGGAGGAGCGCGGGATCCAGAGCAGCAGCGAGCCGCCGCCCGAGCCGGGGAGCCCCAGGAAGCCTGGCCGCCAGCGGTCCAGGTACATGGTCGTGTCCTGCAGCTCGGCCACCGTGGAGGTCCACGTGACCGTCTCTCCGCTGTCCACGTCCACCTCTTCCACAGTGTCGCCGGCCGAGTGGATGACGACCGTCACGTCTTCCGTGTCCGTGCTCTCAAAGATGAGTGTGACCACTCCGTCGCCCGCCTTGGTCCATGTGCCGTAGCTGCCGTCGAAGGCTTCGTCCACAGTCGTGAGGCCGAGCGCGTCGGCCAGTGACCCGTCGTCGATCTCCCCCAGGAAGGTCGTGGGGCCGCAGATGGGCTGCACGAACTGCGACGCCATGTATGCGATGCCCGTGGGGTCGATCGCCGAGAGCACGACCAGTCCTGTATTAGCGACCTCGAGCATGTAGTCGTCTGCGGAGATGGACTCGCCCAGATCGGTGGTGGACGTCTCGATGAGCTGGTCGATGATGACGCCGAAGGTCTTCCGCAGCAGATCGCGGGTCTCATACGCCGTCTCCGTCGTCTTGGAGGCCAACAACTCCCCCATGCAGTTATTCGTGACCGTGGGGATGTCGTTCAGCACCAGTGAAGACGTGCTCACGGTCGTGCGGATGTCGTCGATGGCGGCGTCGGGCGTCGACGCGCGGATGTCGTTCACCGCGGTCACCACGCGGTCCGTCAGGCGCTTGAGCTCCCAGCCGCAGGTGGATCCGGAGTCGATGAGCGACGTGAGGTTGGCCACGCTCTCCGAGTCCAGATCCGTCGTGGAGTTGCCCGCGTCCGAGGTCGAGAGGAAGCTCAGGAAGTTGTCGGCAGAGCTCAAGATCTCGTCGCCGTTGGTCACCAGTTGCTTGAGGATGTTCTCGCCGATGGTGACCACCGTGTCGATGAACTGGGCGTTCGCAGGCACAGGAAGGCCGAGGCAGGTGCAGATGGCGACCGGAAGGTCCACGATCACAACGTCGGCCTGGTACGCGACAGCTAGCAGCTCTTCCACCGTGCCATTAGGCGCCGTGGTCTGCTGGTAGCGCATGTATCGGACGATGGACTGGCCCACTGAGAAGAGGTTCGCGGCACACGTGACTCCGAGCTTCACCGCCTTGTACGTGGCCAGGATCTCGCCGAACACGCCGGCGGTGGCCGCGTTGATCGCGACGGCAGCCACGGACGTGATCTTCGTGAGCACTTCCAGCGCGCAGTCGTCGTTCTGAGGGATACACTCGGCGAAGCACTCGACGGGGTATGAGAGCGGGCACTGGGTCCAGCACGTGTCGTCGTCGTTGGAGTAACCCAGCGGACAGACGTCAGCGCTGTTGGGATTCCCCGTTTTCCGGTAGCACGCCGTGTCCGTGGCATCTCCGATAGTAGGCCCCACCCAGTTCGGAGTCGGGGCAGGAGCTGGGGCGATGGTCACCGGAGCGGCTGTGATGACTCCCACGACTTCGTAGTCGCCCGATCCGTCCGAAACAGCAACAACCGAAGCTCCGGGCGTGTCGATTCCCGCAAGTGAACCAGCGGCGTCTTCTAGAGTGGGAGTGGGCGTCGCCTCGACGACCGGAGCAGTGGTCTCGGTCGGAGGGACAGTCGTCGCTTCTGCGACTGGAGCTTCTGTCTCAATGACCTCAACCGATGGTGTCGGCGTTTCCGCCACCATGGTAACAAAGTCGGGAGTCACGGTTGTCGCTGTGGGGACCTCCGTGGCCGGAGTCTCGGTCGCTTCAACGGGAGCAGCAGTCGTCTCGAAGGGGACTTCCGTGGCGCTTGCATCGTCCACTGCCGACGCAGTGGCCTCGCCCTCCGAGCCTGCGATTGCGCTCGACCCCGCGACGTCCTCGATCGCTGTTTGCTCGATCAGGGAGGAGGAGGAGGCGGCGGATGGCGTCGAACCACCTAGGTTGACCTTACAGTCGCTGCCAACGACATTGCCGATTTCTGTTGCGAGCAACGCTAGTAGCAGAAGCGCCTGCCAAAGCGCCACCACTCTCCAGGACTTCATCGCTGTTCTTCTGGCTCGACTGTTGTGAGTACGGACAGTTCTGCAAAATGGAGAATGGGAGACACCTCTCGCGTGGGCAAGGCGCCGGTACTCGACGGTGCTGGCCACCGCGGTCCTCGGAATCGATGTTGCTCCGAGAGCATTTGCCTCACACCTGGCTTCTATGCAACTCTTCATCGATATCCGGCACCAGCCGAGATAGGGAACGGGATCGGCAGCGGAGGCTCATGGCGAAAATGACGACGACGCGGGGGGGGGAGTAAACTACATGTAACCAGCGCTGTTCGCGGCCAAGATCAGAATTAAAGTAAAGTAGGACAGTCAGAGGTTGCGACTAAGGAATCAGCTGCTTTCCAAGCGGGGACACTGCAAGGTGCGAGATCAACAGATCACGATTTGGTTCCTACATGAGCGAAGGGATAAACACATAAGCTTAGCCTCCGCCAGTGACACATTTGCCCAGGGATATGACGGGCCTCCACATTATACGTGATGCCGCACGGGGCCCTACGCATGATGTGTCAGTCGGGGCTGGCCGACAAGTTCCACCTTGGCGTGTAGGCTACATATGCACGCAGGAGAAGCTGAACGAAGGCGCAATCGGCACCGTGGAGATGCGGGTCTGGCCGTCTGCTTCGACACGCATTTCGGTAGGCGCTGGGACGCAGGGCATGGAACCGCAAGGCGAATGCTGCATTGGGCTGCAGCAAGTGGATAGGCGCAAGCACCAGGAGGTATCCAGACCGGACTGATTGCTACGTTGCCGCGGTCCGTGATCATCAATCGATCGGATGGTTCGAGGGAAGTTTCCATCTCAGCAGCCGCGCCGCCCACCGAGAGTGTCCCATTCGTTGTCGAGCACTAATGGATGACGCCGTTTCCGAGGAATCTTGGATTCCTCGAACAACCGGCTCACACGATGGCAATACATTGTGCACTTACCAATTATCAATTAGGTTTAGTTGAAAATATATTGAAAGGGACGCAATTCAACTATGTATTGTTCTCAGTTCCACCGTTGCCATACTGAATTGGCAGTTCATTTCAAATTGCTTGTCAAGAAGCTTTGTAACTTTATTATCGGTGATTACAGGTTGGTTCTTTGCAAACATTTTGACCAAAGCCAATATATTGTCCAAAGTGGCTACAATTTAATTGAAGTTGAATTGTTTAGTTTGAGTAAGTGTGTGATAATGCATTGAGTGAAATCTTTGAAAAGCAAATCACGAAAATGCATTATTGCGCACTCCTGAACTAAAGGATGGCTGTGTCCACAAGATGCAGACGGACCTCTCTTGTATTACTACGGCAGTGCGTCAATCTAACTGACGTTAATCTTCGCGTGCAGCTCCACATCGCCTCCGGTCGACGATCGCGGGATCCACATGAGCAGCGAGCCTCCACCCGAGCCAGCCAGTCCGAAAAGACCCGGGCGCCAGCGGTCCAGGTACAAGGTCTTGTCCTGCATCTCCGCCACTGTCGTGGTCCAGGCCACAGTCTTCCCCTTCGCGACGCCCACCTTGGCGACCGTCTGGCCACCGGAGTGGATGACCACCGTCACATCCTTCGTGTCTGAGCTCTCGAACGTGATGGTCACCGACCCGTTGCCAGCCTTGGACCACGTGCCGTAGCTGCCATCGAAGGCTTTGCCCTCCGTCGTGAGCGCGAGTGCATCCGCCAGCGACCCATCGTCGATCTCCCCAATGAAGGCCGTGGGTCCACAGACCGGCTGGATGTACGTGGCCAGCATATCAGCGATGCCCGTGGGATCGAACATGGCGATCACGTCCAGTCCCATGTCGGCCACCTTGAGAATGTAGTCGACGGTCGACACGGCGTTGCCGTTTGAGTCGACGGCGGCGGCGATAAGATTGTCAGTGATCACACCCAGTGCCGTCCGCAGACTGTCGCGCGTGGCGTAGGCATCTCCGGTGACGTTCTGGATGCACTCGTTGGTCACGGTGGGGATCTCAGTCAGGAAAAGCTCCGAGGCACTCAAGGCCTGACGGATACTCGCGATGGAGCTGCTGGCATCCGCGTTCTTCACGTCAGCAATCGCATCCGTGACCTTGTCAATGATGGCTTGCAGCTCCGTGCCACACGTTTTGCCGGCCGCAATAAGCTCCGTGAGGGTCGAAACGTCCGTCGTATCGAGTTCTTGGACCGAGTCGTCCACCCCGACCTCGCTGAGCATGGCCAAGAACGTCTGGGGGTCCAGCAGCGATGTGCCGTTCTTCACGATCTGGGTGACCACCTTGTCGACGATGTCGGCGACTCCAGCAGCGAGGTTCAATGTGTCCGTTGGGACGTCGAGTCCAAGACACGTGCACACGGCCGTGGGCAGGGTTTTGACCACGAAGTCCGACTTGCCCAGAACGTACAGGAGCTGATCCTCGGTCGTGTTGGGAAACGTGGTCTGCAGCTCCTCGGCATAACCCACGATTGTGTTGGTCACGGAGAAAAGCTTCTGGCCGCACTTGACGCCCAACTGCACGGCTTTGCTGGCCTTGCTGAGCTCGCCGAAGACGCCGGACGTCGCGGCATTCAGCGCCACATTCGCCACGGACGTGACCTTGTCGATGATTTCCAGCGTGCAGTCGTCGTTCTGCGGGATGCACTCCATGCCGCACTCCACGGGGTAGTCCATGGGGCACTGTGCCCAACACGTGGCGATGTTGTCGTAGTTGTAGCCTGTGGTGCAGGTCTGGGAGATGTACGTTTTGCGGTAGCAGGCGGTATCGGCAGCCGCGCTTGGGCTCACCCAGTTGGGCAGAATGGCGACCGACGATTGTCCCGCAGCTGCCAACGGGCCAGCGTACGCGGCCACGAGCAGACCGGAAAGGGCCAAGAGGCCCGAGGACTTGGCGGAGACCATGGCTTGGTACGCAGGAAGGATGGAGAAGCCCTGGCTGACGTGGTGGGGTGGGGTCTTCGTGTGTCGAAGGAGATTGAGGAATGAGCCATCGGGGAGGAGTTGGAGCTGCTCGAAACTCGGTACAGTACTGCACTTGGGAGGACTCTGGGGAAGTACGGACGGCAAGATCGATCGATAGTTTGCTCGGGAGCTCAGAGTGCTGAGCGCTACGTTGCTCCGGCTGTTTGGTTGGTCATCCCACTCCTTTCACGTCGCGTGTCAGTTGAGGTCATGTGTTGCGATCTTCGGATGTGTCGATCTTCAGCTCCTCACACACAATATACCTGTGATTTGGCATTGTTAGACAGCATCTATCTCCTGCACTTGTTTATCATAAATGATCCTCAATACCATAACCCTTTCTTTTAGCATATCGATCGCCGTAGTACGACGTGGGGTCGAGATTAATTTGACCCCAGACTTTGCACCCATTCTCACGCCGCCTTTGCTGTTCGCCGCCTGGCCTCCCTGTCCTTCCCACCGCTGGTGTTCTGCCATGGAAATCCACTCGGGAGCAGCAATTGGATCGCCATCCATCAGCCGCACTCGAGGATGGGGGAGACGACCAAGCTCCGCCTACAAACGTTACATCCGTCGCCCACCGAGTCATCGTGACGCAGGAAGACGCCTGCTTGCCGCATAGCAAGTGCGACCCACTGCACTATCCCACGACCGTCCTCTCATCGTCTTGGGCGATTCAAGCTCAAAGGTGTGGCGCTTGTGTGACGTGCTGAATCTAGCGCTAAACAGCGTTCGTACCTGAGTACAAGATACTGCTCCGTTAGCTAATTGCTCCGAGTGGTGAAAGACAACTCATCCGAGCCGAAGACGAGCTCTCCGATGCGTACTAACGCTAGGATTGCCATCGAAGCATCTCCAGATAGTCCCTTTTGCGATGCGTTATCCGATTCGTCTCCGATGCAGTTCGATCAGCGCTGCGTGAGAACGTAATTCCAAGGATCTTTGAAATTGAACATTAAGAATTGGAAGTTTCACTCAGATAGATGCGTGTCTTTCAATGAGTCTTGCAGTCGACTCGGCAGCCGCATCTCGCCCTCTCTCTAGCTGACGTTGATCTTGGCAACCAGCTCGACGTGGCCACCAGTCGACGAACGCGGGATCCACAGCACCAGCGAGCCGCCACCCGAGCCCGGAAGACCCAGAAGACCCGGACGCCAGCGGTCGAAGTACATGGTCTTGTCCTGCAGCGCGGCCACCGTCGAGGTCCACGCCACGGTCTCACCGCTGGCCACAGCCACCGAGTCGATGGTGTCTCCGCCGGAGTGAATTTCCACAGTCACATCATCCGTGTCCGTGCTCTCAAACGTGATACTCACCACGCCGTCGCCAGCTTGCGTCCAGCTTCCTGAGCTGCCCGCAAAGGCATCACCGTCCGCAACGAGAGCCAGCGCATCGGCAAGCGAGCCATCGTCGATCTCGCCGATGAAGGCAGTGGGGCCACAGACCGGCTGAATGAACTCCTCCAGCATGGCGGCGATGCCCGTGGGATCGAACATGGCGATCACGTCCAGGCCCATGTCCGCCACCTTGAGAATGTAGTCAGCCGTCGAAAGCGTATTGCCGCTGTCATCATCCGACGAGTCGATGAGGTTGTCGGTGATCACACTGAGCGCCGTACGGAGCTGATCACGCACGGTGGACGCGTCATCAGTGACGTTCTGGATACAGTTGTTGGTCACGGTGGGGATCTCAGTCAGGAAGAGTACAGACTCGCTGAGTGCCAGACGAATGGCGCTGGTCGTCGAGGTGGAATCGGCATTTTTGATATCCGTGACCGCCTGCGTGACCTTGGTAATGATGGACTGCAGCTCCGTGCCGCAGGTCTTGCCGGCTGAGATGAGGCTTTCCAGCGTGGACGTATCGTCGTCATCCAGCGATTCCACCGAGCTGCCAGCACCGATGGAACTGATGAAGGTCATGAACGTGTCGACGCTCAGAAGCGAGGAGCCGTCTTCCACAACCGCAATGAGAACCTTATCGATCACAGACACGACATCGGACGCCAGGTTCAGGACGTCCGTAGGGACGTCCAGACCAAGGCAGACGCACACGGCGGTGGGCAGGTCCTGGATGACGATATCCGAGTTGTTCAGCAGGGAGATGATCTGCTCTTCGGTGGAGTTCGGGAAGTTGGTCTGCAACTCCTCGGCGTAAGCCACGACGTCATCCACCACTGTGAAGAGCTTCTGGCCACACTTGACGCCCTGCTGCACCGCCTGACTCGCCGTACTTAGCTCGCCGAACACGCCGGACGTCGCGGCATTCAATGCGACAGTCGCCACGGACTCAATCTTGCCGATGATCTCGAGCGTGCAGTCGTCGTTCTGCGGGATGCACTCCATGCCGCACTCCACGGGGTAGTTCAATGGGCATTCAGCCCAGCACGTGGCGATATTGTCGTAAGCGTAGCCCACGGAGCAGGTGCTGGAGATGTATGTCTTCCGGTAGCAGGCGTCGTCGGAAGGGTCGACAACACTCACCCAGTTCGGCAATAAGGAGGCGGTGGTAGTCGAGGTGGTTGTCACGGTCGCAGAGCTGGTTGAGTCGATGGACGACTCCGTGGCGGTTAGCAGCTGCGTCGAGCTGGACGTGTCGGCAGACGACTCCGTGGAGAGCGACTTGTCCTCAGTGCTACTCGAAGTGCCCGTCGAGTTGCTGGAACTCGCCGAGGCTACAGACTCCGTGGTCGACTGCTCCGCTGTCGCATCCTGAGTCTCGGTCGAGTCGGCTGACGCGTCCGTGGAAGTGGCCAAGAGAGACGTGGTGAAGAGGGACGTCGAGTTGGACGAAGCGTCCACGCTCGCATCAGCATTAGTTGATTCGGACGAAGTAACGTCGGCAGCTTCCACCAACGCAACAATGTCCAGACCACCGTCGTCGTCCGTCGTCGAGGTGGCGCTTGCTTCGTCGGTCGTGGTCGAAGTCGAGTTGTCCAACAGCGATTCAAGTGTCACTTCGCCTGCGTCCGCGGTCTCTTCTCCGGCCGCCGAGGAGGAGTACGAGCTTTCCAGCGTTGACGTCAAGTCCGTCGTTGTTTCGACCGCCGTTGAAGCGGCGTCCACCGTCGTGGCAACAGTGTCGTCCCCCGCCGTCGTTGTTTGCGTAGCCACCGTGGAGGCTGAGCCGGTTCCGAAAGCTGGGTCGCAGTCGCTATCCTGGACAGCATCCACATTACCGGCAGCAAGCACGGAGAGCACGGCTAGAGCCTGCAATAGCGTCACCGCCTTCCAGACTTTCATGGCTTGGCGGAGTTGATACGTCCCAGAAAGACTCCTGCAACGTCGAATGCTCGGGTCTTTGCTGACCGAAGCAAATTGAAGAATGGACCAGATGAATCAAGAAACAAACGGGGTTCCGCAGCGGAACTTCCGCTGAACTTTTGCTACCGGTAAGCTGATCCGGAGGCGGTGGAGAATGCTGCCTGACGCCTACTGGAGGCGACAAAGTGGCACGCGTGGCAACACTCGACCAGCCAACGGCGGAGATTGGCATGGCATTGCACCCACCGCCCACCGCCATACGGTACGGAGCTCCTGGATCGCCAGAGCGCGTATGCCAAGTATTGCACGCCGTTCATTTCATAGCTCACGGCTCCCACTCTGATACGAGTCGTGACCATGTGAAGGTAAAGATCGCGACTGACTCGTTTTTTGCCAGTCGTCCCACGTTCCATCCACCTGGGAAGATGGAGCGTTCCCCATCACGCCGTATGATATGAGTGAACCTAGTCTGCAGCATAACCCTTTATGCAGCATCATTAAACTATGAAGTCTCTCTGAATCAAGTAAGGATCGTCGCTATGTTTACGAATATATTGAGTTCTAGGGAATACAAGAGATGGGCTGTCACGCTGCCTCAAGACACCATCGTCGTCAGCGAGCCGGACCGGAGGATCCCACACCTCGGATAGACGATTTTTGTCCCGGTTTTCAGCCACTCATCCAGCAGTAATTGATTGAAGAGCAAGTTGCATTGGGTGAAAGTACCAACTCGACTTCTAATTCGGCGTCTTGATTGGTGGAAAACATCGTAGGTACACTTTGATACACTTTGATCCAGACATCAAGCCATCCCCTGGGATTTGCTGTCAGTGCCTGCCACCCAGACCTTGTGGTCTTGAAGCTACATGCCCTTGTCGAATGGCACGGACTGGCCGGTATCATGGCTCGCAGGAGCTGCTTCTGGCGGGATTCCGCGCCAAGCCAACGTCCGACACCGAGCCTGCGATGCCTGGCATGCATTTTGGAGGCCAAGGCGTCATGTTCGTCACAGTCGCGTTGCAACTGCATGAGGAGCCACAAGTTGGCCCACGACGCAGCGGCGAGTCAAGGACGCCGACGGCGAGGCTGACTCTCGTGGGATTGACTGCCTGCCCACGAATTGCCGCCATTGCTGTGGTGAGTGCGATCCGGCTTCTAGAATTACACACGCTCGAACAGAACCACGTTGCACCTGGACTCCAGGCTGGAGGCCAACAGGCGCGCGGTTCAATGTTCAGTGGCAGCTGCAGCCGCAGCTGTGAGGTGAAAGTCCCCTCGTTGTAAAAATCATGACTGCTCGTGTTGAAGCGTCCAATCGGTTGGATAGGCGCCCACCTGTTTTCCCGCGACGAAGTATCCACGAAGAGCGAGCAGCGACAAGTTTGCCTGCTCACTTGGCCGACCTCGTCGCTCACCAACTGCCACCTCCATACCTCGATGTCTAGCGATAGGGACTGCACGGCTATAATAAACTGTAGGACCCCACGTCCTCTCTTCTACGTTGCCCCCTGCATTCGATCAGCAAGGTCTCGCCAGTCTCAGCTCCGTGAAATCCAATGCTGACCATGAACGTGGCGGTGAGAAGCATCCAATTGTAAAGCCCCCAGGGTCAAGTTTCGTGCACGTAGCTAATTCGACGACTTCCTGTGCCTTTGTTGCGTGGAGTTCCGTTGACTGCCTCAACGGAGGCTGGTGACATCCATACAGGATAAAGTAAGGAAAGGAAACACTCATGTACACATAGCGGCCCTTCAATTCCAAATCAAGTGCATGGTGCTGCTTTCAAAGGTTCGTTGAACTGCGTGCAGTGCGCATGTAGTTAGTAAACTTCAACTTGCGCAGCCTTAACAGAGATTATGCGTGACTTGCGGGCCGGAGAGCGAGGGTAATCGCTGGCGACTCAAGGCAGACAATCGATTTGAGTGTAGAGGCTTGGATCAAGAGCGACCAGTTTCGCTTTCTTCCTCCGCAAAGGCATGCTGATTGAGATCTGTGCAACATTTTGAGGGCGGATGACACACTGACAAAGCGCGTAATCGCACAAGTCTTCGGTGGCAACATCGCGTAGTCGCTGCGATCGTCCGGTGAAGTAGAGTTCCAGTTACCGGTAGTCTCTTTACCGTCTTGCGCACCACCACTCTTCGCAGCCTCCCCCCACTATTTGGCCAGCAGTGTTGGGTGGCGAGGCTATCTGCAACAGCAATCAAACCATCAAGCCAACAAGGCAGGGAAGGGTGGCGCGAATGTCGACGCTTCTCGGGGTGACCGAGGCTTTAACAGGCATGCGATGGTCGCAATAACGAGTTGAAACTGTTCTTCTCATTATAGCACAACAGGCTGCCTGTTGAGCGATAACAAGACGTCAACTCTCAAAAGACACCAAGGTGATACAGTCGACGGCTGAGTAATGCCCGCGGCGGGGAGCCCCTCTTGAAAGGCACTGCGCGACACGAATGGGGTGTGTGGGCAGCAAGCCACCACCCTCTCCTGCTCCTGCCTCCCTCCTTGCTCTTAATGACAGGCTACAAGCCCAGGAAACTGCACTCGATGGCAGCGGCGCCACGCCACCGGAGGAGATTTTGCCAACCAAAACACCAGGAGAATCGCTACTGGAGCTGGCAATGGAGGCTCAGCCAGCAGCCAATGTCCAGGAGAAAGAGACGACAGTGGCTGTGATAGGCAGCGAAGCAGGCGATAGTGGCGGGCTAGTACAGAGCAACGGTGACACCAACAGCAACCCTGTGGTGACGCGAGTTCTCCAGTCGATCCGTGTCGACCAGCAGTCGGAAGACACGGTGGCAGCCTCGATGCTCCCCGACGTGTCGTACTCGATGCGTGCAACTCCGAGACAAGGCAGCTCGCTGCACTCGGAAGCATCGAACCAGCCCGCAACTTCCATGGCGTCTGCGAGGAGAGGAGTTGGTGCACCGAACACCCTGCAAATGAAGCCTCCGCACGGGTTACAGCCTCTACCAAGTCCAAGCAGCTCCGGGGGGCAGACGTCACAGCTAGTTCCCCTACAACAGCCGCAGCTGGTGAGGGGCGTTGGTTGGGCGGCACCTCCAGCCCAACATGGACGAGGTGGACACGGAACGCCGGTCGCGACAGGGTATCGCTCACCTCAAATGGCCGGTGGAGCGATGCCACGCGGCGTGGCCCCCGCGGGGCGTGGACGCGGCCGGCCTTTGCATGTGCTAGTGCTAAGCGAGCGAAGTGGGAGCCATGGAGGACAGCGGCCGCCATTCTC
Organism: Nothophytophthora sp. Chile5; assembly: GCA_001712635.2. Classification (NCBI taxonomy): domain Eukaryota; phylum Oomycota; class Peronosporomycetes; order Peronosporales; family Peronosporaceae; genus Nothophytophthora; species Nothophytophthora sp. Chile5. The sequence goes on from MBAC02007817.1 coordinate 23,924, forward strand.
CACTCCAGGGGGTTCTCCATCCAGGGTTGCCAGCAGCCCAAGCGCAAAACCCTATCGACTTGAAACGTCTATCCAAAGCAAAAACGACAGCGACGACGACGACGACGACGATGATGACCTTGAAGAAGACGATGAAGAGGCAACGGACTGGGATCTGGGCGACGAAGACAAAGGTGAAAGTGCAGTAAGCAGCAGCAAGCCACCCAGCAGTAGCAATCCGATCCAAGGAAAAGGTCCGCATAGTCCCCAAGTCCAGCACATTCACTCCAGCCCGACAAAGAGCGATCAGCCGCCATCTTCTCCGTTCTATGGTGGTGGTTCTCCACAGCTACAACAGAAGCCGTCGCCACACATCTCCGCTATCGCTTCATCTCCTCCTCCACCACGACCCCGGCGATCGTCTGGCTTCCAATCGAAATTCCGTCCGGCGTTCGAGTTGACGGACGACACGGAGATTGTACAGTCCGACAGCAATGAGAGCAGTACAGACAGTGACGAAGATGATGTGAATGGCTCTGACGACGGCGTTGAGGATTGGCTTGACGATCCAACTGACTCAGCGCCGGCTGGCTCGCCATCGAGTGATGCGAGTCAGAAGAAACTATCACCCGTTTTGAGCTCAAGACAAGATGTGCTTCCAGTCGGTGCAGTATCGTCACCGCCCAGACGTCCAAGCGCACGGCATCTCTACGGTCTATCCATCGTCCCCCCGGTCAATGGCAGCTCTCCAGTCCATGCGAACGACGGAGGCCCAATCTCTGGGTCTCCACAGCAGCCGCCGATGCGCCACCAGGGCAACATGTCTCCCTTGAGAAGCGCAGGAGCCACCATTCACGCAATCCCTGCTGGCTCCCCATCGCCTGTGAAGCAGCCCTCGTATCGCTCCAGCATTGTGACCAACGCTTCGCCAGCCAACCTGTCTATCCCAATAGGCGATCGGTCTCCGATCAAATCGGCGCCGTCACCGAGCAGCTCAGCCGCCGCCGCCATCCGAGACACCAACATCGTGAAGAAGAAGAAGGCCGAGCTGCCGCAGCGCAATCTGCCTCACCCGACGCCCAAGTTCGGCGACTGGCTCAACTCGCGCACGATGATCAACAACTACATTATCCTGGAGACGCTGGGCACGGGCGGCTACGCCGAGGTGAAGCTTTGCAAGGAGAAGCATTCAAGCAAACTCTTCGCCATGAAGTTCATCAACCGCGACGTCATGAAGAAGGACAAGCTCGGGAAACAGAGCAAGCTGGACGACATCAAGCGCGAGATCGCCATCATGAAGAAGCTCAACCACCCGAACGTGCTGCGGCTGTACGAGGTCATGGACGACCCCAAGATGAACAAACTCTTCCTCGTGCTCGAGTACATGAAGTACGGCGATATGCTCACGTACCAGAAGAAGAAGCACCCGCAAGGCATGCTGGAGAACCTACGTGACCGTGACCTACACAGTATCTTCGTGCAGGTCATTCTGGGTCTGGCCTACCTCCACGAACAGAAGATCGTCCACGGCGATATCAAGCCGCAGAACCTCCTCGTAGGTGAGAAGGACGTCGTCAAGATCGCGGACTTCGGCATCTCGCAGTCGCTGTACGGCAGCAAGCAGAAGATCATGGACACGGCGGGAACCCCTGCTTTCATGTCCCCCGAAATGTGCTCGGGCGAGGAATACTCGGGCCAACTGGCTGACATCTGGGCGCTGGGAGCGACGATCTTCATGCTCAAGTTCGGGAACCCGCCGTTCGTGGCCAAGAGTGCCATGCAGATGTTCGAGCGGATCCAGCACGACCTACTCGTGTTCCCGTCCGCGATTGACCCGCTACTAGCGCATCTGCTTCACGGGATGCTGACCAAGATCCCGCAGAAGCGGTTAACGCTGTTGGAGGTCATGACGCATCCGTGGGTCACCAAGGACGAGAAACACTCGGCGCGGCTCGAGCTGCTGCAGAATCCAGCGGCGCAGATCATGGTGTCCAAGGACGAGATCGAGCACGCCATGGACGCAATGGACCATGTTGCAATCATTGTGAACATTCGCAAACAAATGCTCAAGAGACTCAAGCAGGCACGCGCGAGTCTGGCGGCCCGAGAAAGAGACGGCAGCAAGGTCGCGATGGTTCAGGCCACTTCAGGGGGACACAAGGAGGTCCAAGACGATGCCTTTGGCGCCCAATCCAAATTCACCATCCCGACGAACTCGGCGAGGACCAAAGCGAACAAAGTGTTCGCCACGAACTCGATTACTGACAGCGATGCCGAGCAGGAGATGGCCCCGAGGGAGCATCAGATGCTCTCCAACGAAGAGATCAACTACCGCTCGCAGCTCTTCTCACGGAAGAAGCCAAGCAACAAGAATGCGCTTGAAACGCCAGCAGTCAGTGGTCCCGTCGTCAGCCTCAATAGCAAAGGCAAGTATCCAGCACAAGGCGGCGGGGTGGTTGGAACCGAGCAATCACAGCTCAGCAATCGCCTCTTCGTGTCCAACGCGAGTCTTAACGATGGAGACAACTTGTCCGATGACGAGGATGACGAGCTGGCGGTGTCTCAGTCGCCCCAGTTACTTGACGAGCTGCTGCTCACGACGCTGTCGATGCCTCCGCTGGCCAAGACGACAGGCACCAAGGATACAGCGTCCCATATCCCGAACAGGAATGCTGCGAGTGCCTCCAATCCAGCCGCGATGCGCAATTTGACTGCCAACACCGCAAGCAGGAATAGTCGTGACTGCAATGACGAGGAGCGTTTCTACGGTGAAAGTGGCGCACTTGGTGTTTGCTACGGCGTGTCATCGCTACAGGGTCGACGCAGCACCCAGGAAGACCGATGGGTGGTTTTCCCTGAGGTTGCCGCCGCTCTGAAGTATGCCGAAGCTCCACCAGCGCCTTGGTCTACGCAGAGCGCATACGTGGGACTTTACGACGGTCATGGCGGCGAGGAGTGCGCCAATATCCTCCACGAACAGCTGCACACGTGGATCTTCCGGTCACCGGAAGCTCCTTCGCTGACGTGCAAGGATCTGCAGGACTGCTTCGAGGCGCTGGACTCGTCCGTGTGTGACTATCTTCTGCACAAAGATGACCTCAGTGGATCCACAGCCACAGGCGTCGTACTGCGTCCCATGGCTGGTGGGAAGCTGCTCCTCACGATCGCACACGTGGGCGACTGCCGCCTGGTGCTGAGCAAACGCGACGGCACCATCATAGACCTGACCAGGGACCACCGACTCACCCTGGAAGCCGAACGCGAGCGCGTGCTTCAACTCGGCGGTCGCGTGGTCAACAACCGCGTGAACGGCGTCATGGCTATCACGCGCGCCTTCGGGGACCTCGAGTTCAAGGGACTGCTGGGTCGCAGCAGCGGGGACAGCAGCAGCGGCTTCAGCGCCTTCGGTCAGTTCAGTAGAGCGTCAGCCAGAGAGGACGAGAAGGTTCCGGCACTGCTCACGGCACGGCCGGACGTGCACGACCTGGAGCTCGACCCTCGCGAGGACGATTTCCTCGTCCTGGCCTGCGATGGCCTCTGGGACGTGCTGACTAGCGAAGAAGCCACGAGCATCCTCCGGGATCGCGTGGCTTTCCATGGCGACCTGCAACTCGCGGCTCACGAGTTGGCGCAGGAAGGGATCCGCCGCTACTCCAACGACAACATCACGGTCATCGTCGTGCTCTTACAGCCACCCGTCGGCATCTGATAACGTATCTTTGGTCGACCGAAATCGACGAGATGGGTACGTAACGTTAGATTGGGTAGCATGTGACAGCAACGGGGTTTTGGGTGTTTGGGTTATTTTGTGTAAACGATGGCCTGACAGTTATTTTCTGACCCACGCGTTGTTTTCGTGCCCAGACACCGTTAATTCCGAACCTTCACCCGCCAAAACCAACACCAACACCAACCGCGAACGTCATGCTGGAGCTCCACAAGTTGCTGGCGACTTATCGCGCCGCCCCGACGGACACCGCGATCCCCGTGCTGAACGAGACGGCTTTCCAGCTCGGCAAGTACAGCGACGGCAGTCTGCTCAAGTTCCGCGGCGTGGTGCGCGACGTGCAGGACCCGGAGCTGGTGCTGCTCGCGCCAGAAGGCGACGTGGCGGCCGCGCGCTTGGACGCCGGCGCGATTGTGAGTGAGAAGCTGGTGGAGCGCGTGCCGCTAAAAGTGACGCTGTTCCCGCACTCCACCGACTGGGCCAAGCGCGCGTATGATGCGCCGTTGAAGCAGGAAGGCGTCACGACAGCCGAGCAGGCGACTGCCAACGGCAACACCAACGGCAATGGCAATGGCAATGGCAAAGGCACGAAGCGGTCGAGCGGAGCGGTCGAGAACGTCGAGATGGAGCCCGACGAAGGAATAACCGCTGGACATGATGACAAGAAGCCCAAGGCGACGCCCGAAATACCTGCAGAAGCCGAAGCCAGCGCGTTCCTGCCGCGGGCCGTGAACATTTATGTGTACGACGGCCAGTACAAGGACACGTCGTTGGACGCGTTCAAGGTGAACGAGGCCTTCGAGTTCGTGGGGATTCTGGACTTGATGGTGGTCGGAGCTGGCGGTAAGGCGAAGCCTGGCGACGGAGAAGACGGAGGAGAGAGCAGTCTGAGCGCGAGAGAGCTGGAAGACCTGCAGATCTCCGACTGCATCGACGAAGTGCAGCGCAAGGACCTGTCGGGGGTGGTCCTGCACTGCTGCGATGTCAGTGCTTTGCATAGCGTACACCACGTGCGTCCACACCAGCCATGCGAGTTCTACGCGGAGATTCATGAGAGCAATGCCGCTCGGACGCAGTTTTGCCTTGAGGAGTGGAATAAACTGGGCCATGGCTCGGATATCGCGGTCATGCGGAAGCAGTTGGTGGACTACCTCAAGCAGGCGGTTCGAGGGGATACACTCGCCGCCGAGTATCTGCTACTGACTCTGCTGTCCCATGTGTACGCTCGTGCCGACCCGTCGACGCCGCTGGGCAACCTGTCGCTCAATTTGGAGCTGGAGAAGTCTCTCGAGGCGGAAGAGAAGAGTGCGTTCGTGGCGCGATTGAACAACACGCTGGAGTCCTTGATGCCCATGGTGGCACGCGTCGATCTGTCGCTGAAGGAGCTGAACTCGACCAAGTTCATGCCGCACAAAGACTACGACCGAGAGGTGTTATTGGGTGGCGTACTGCAAGTGGCCAACGGCACGACAATGTTGGTGAACGAGACGGCACTGGCTGCTGGGCAGTTGAACGGCCAGGGCGTGAAGAACATCGGAGCGTTGCAGTCGTTGGTCGAGAAGATGCTGCTGCCCTACGACTTCCAGTTCTACAACATGGACTTCCCGCAGGATGTGGCGGTGGTCACTGTCTCGGAGGGCAAGAGCATCTTGCCAGTGAACGTGGCGGTGTCCTTGGCGGCTATAGATACTGTGGCGGAAATGGCGCTGTCGACACCGACGGAGCAATTGTTGGAGTGCTTCCGCGTGTTCCTGAGCGTGCTGCGCTCATTCGCAGTCACGATCGGCAACGAAGAAGCCGAAATGGCCGAGAAACATTACGTCGAGTGTCGGAAGTCTCAGCAGAAGGTGGCGGTAAGTCCCAGCGATGATGTCCCGTCGTGTGAGTCTGTTTTCTGTTGTAGTCGCTGGTGGATGTCTAACCGGAACGCATTCGTGTTTGCCTGGGTCTGTTGATAGCTGGAAGACCTGCATCGCTGGTTGCGTCTCGCACGCCTCGTGGCTCTCAGTCGTGGGGAAGGGCAAGTCTCCAAGGTCGCATGGCAGACGATGCTGGATCTGGAGACCCGGCGACTCGCACGTAGTACGAGCGACGCCTCATCCGCCTGAGCTCCCCGCACAGTATGGAATGACACGTACGTGCCTAGCATTTGCATTGTCGAGTGACGTAACTTATGGAAAAGGGGTCTAGGCTGTTGATCTCTTGATGGTGGCTCCTACCTTCAGGCGTAATCTGACTGAGAGAGAGAGGTGCGCTTCATGAGCTGGTCGGCGTCCATTTCTGGATGACCACGACCAAGAACTCCTTCTCTGTTGGGCCAAGACACAAGATATGAGGACTCCGAATTAGAGTCGACAAGCTGGCAAGCTTGGTCGCGGGGCTACGCACCGTGGGCGATGAGCAGCTCCAGCTTCTTGACGCGGATGCGCATGTATTGCAGGTCGTTCTTGGGGTTCAGATCGCGCACGACGCCGCGTGCCTTGGTCGTGAGCTCCTTCATGTACAGCGCGTACTTCTCAGCCTCGGCCACCTGCATCTGCGGGTGGCGCCGCAGCACATTGCCGTTGCGGTCCGCGATCACGTAGCCTTCCACGCCCTTGTGGTTCTTGATGCGCTCCAGCGTCTCCTCCACCTCGGACATGACGTCTTCTTCCTCAATCCGTCGATCCTGATGCCAAAAAGATACTGAGCGAAGAGTCGCGACGCTTCATATGGCGTTTGATCCATTTGCTATTTGCCAGGGGCCTGGCGACTCTCTTCCTTCCTCTCTGCTTTAGATCACGCGTCTTCTATCTCCACAACCGGCGGAGTTGAGGAGCCGGGCTTGGCCACGATGTAGTAGGTGGTACCGAAGTGGAAGCGGTGCACGGTCTCGACCTCCAGTCCGGCCTGCTCCACGAGCGCCAGGATGTCGCGGTTCCAGTGGCAGCCCCACTTCTGCGCGTGCAGCTCCGCGAACTTGTCCAGCACGTTCGACAGCCACGAGTAGCTGCTGCGGCCGTGCTCCAGCAGCAAGATGCGGCCGCCGTCGCGGCGACACACGCGCTGCATCTCTCGCAGCGCCTGCACCGAGTCGTCCATGCTGCACAGGCCGAACGTGTCCACCACCGCGTCGAACTGGCCGTCCGGGAAGCTCAGCGCGCCGGCGCGCATGACCTGGAGCTCGCAGCTCGCCACCTTGGCCCGACTGGCTGGCGAGATCTGCTGCAGCATGCCGTCGCTAAAGTCCGTGAGCGTGAGCTGCGTGTCCGGCAGGTAAAAGTCCAGATTGCGCCCCGTCCCGGCCGCGATCTCCAGCACGCGGCCGCGAGCGCGGCGCAGCAGAAAGCGCCGCATGAGCGAGATGCCCGTGAGCCGCTCGTCCCAATCCACCTCGCCGTCGTACTTGGCCGCGTTGGCGTTGAACACCTGCAGCCGCTTGGCGTCCGTCATGGCCAGGTCGGCGGAGGCCTCCGCTTTTCGAGGCTCATACAGCGTCAGATACGTCGCGAACGCCGTGCCCGCGTACACCAGCGCCCCGCCGACCAGCACGCTCGGTCGCTTCCAGAGCGGCGCCATGCTCTCGAAAGCGAAAATGATACAAGCCCACCAGCCATGTCCTGATGGAATTGCCCTCTATGGACATAACAGGAATGATAGCATATTTCTGATGTGGGAAGTATTCGTAAATGCCGGCTCCCATCCCGTTATGAACCTCCTCGCTCGATGTGGGACAGTTAAAACGGACCGAAAGATCGTAAAAATGCCGGTATCTACCGGTATACTCGACTGCCTCAGATCATCTTTGAAGTCAAACGACGAGCATGGGGCGGTCGGTAGCGGCCGTGATCTGCGCGGGCGCCAGCGTGCGAGCGGCGCTGTACGCTCTTCCCAGTCTACAAGCGACCTTGACAGATCGCCCGGAGCTGGTGACGGCTGTGTCGTCCTTCCGCCGCGTGCAAGAGGGCGCCTTCCTCTTCGAGCGCACGGGTTCGCCCTACGCCGGCGACGTGTTCCATCAGCCGCCGCTGGTGTTCGCAGCCTTCTACCCGCTCGTGAGCCTTGCGCCGTCCGCGCTGAGATACGCACTCGCATGCGCGGCCTTCATTTGCGTGGACGTGCTGATCGCTGTGGGCTTCGCACGGCTCTGCCGACGCACGCTGCAACTGGAGGAAGGCCGCGTCCGCAGGTTTCAAGGCCAGGAGATCTGGCTCAGTCGAGTGCCTGTGTCACCGCTGCTGACGCCCAATGCACTGCCAGCTACCGTGGCCTTCATGTAAGAGCTGAGCTGGATGAGGGTCAGTTATATGGTGTGCAAGGACACCGAGCTGATCTCAAAGTGACGCTTGTCTTGGTGTAGATACCTGCTGAATCCGTACTCACTGGCGTCGAGCGTGGCCATGTCCACGGTGTCGCTCACCCACCTGGCGCTGATCTACAGTCTCGTCTTCGCAGCGGAAGGTGTGGCTTCAGTCCTACTTCGCTCGAGTTGAGATGGCTTTGGGTCATCGTACTGATCTGGTCCGTATGGTTTGTAGGAGCGATTGTGGCGTCGATGCTGTGTGTGGCCGTTGGCGTGTATCTCTCCGTGTACCCGTTCTTCCTCATCGTGCCAATCGTGTTGCTATTACGAGCCGCCAAGAGCTCGAAGGTACGCCTGATCCAGTAGTAGATGCTGGGAGGAAATGCGTGGATCGGTCGGTTCTCAGAAGGGATCTAACGCTTGCTGTTGACAGGAGAGCACTGGGTCCAACGATGAAGACCAAAGTGAAGAAGGGAAGCGCTCTTTGGTGTCTCTCAGCATCAGTTGCTTCGTCGCATTTGGCGTCTGGCTGGGGGTGCTCCTCTACTTGTCGTGGAGTTTGAGCGGCGACTGGGAGTTCCTGGAGGAGACGTACGTGTGGGTGGTCAAGTACTCGGACTTGACGCCGGACGTGGGCATCTTCTGGTACTTCTTCATGGAAGTCTTCGACCGCTTCATCCCGTACTTCCTCTTCGTGATGCACCTGCATCCGTGCATCTACGTCGTCCCGATCTACCTCCGCATGGCGTACGTCTCTCCTCCTTTGGCGTTCAGTGGGGTCGTAATCTATGGACGATAGATGGGGTTACTGCTTCTCGAAGCATCGATTAACCATCTCGCTTTGCGTGAAACACCTCCAGGCATCGCCCGCAGGCCTTTGCGTGCGCCTTGATCGGTATCTTCTCGCTCTTCCAGGCGTATCCGACTTTCGGTGACTTCGGCTTCTTCCTCGCGATGATGGCGTTGCATCCCAAGACGATCATGTGTACGTGGACAGTATGAGCCTTCTGACTGCGTAGTATGGGGATTGTTGGTGCACTTTGCGGTTATTTACACGTTGTGTGTGTTTCGTTGCCTCCTTCCGTAGCGATCGAGAATCGCTTCGCCTACGTGTTGGGCCTGGGAGTGGCGACGTGCATGCTGCCGGTGATGTGGTTCCTGTGGCTGTTCCCAGCGTCGGGCAACGCGAACTTCTTCTACAACCAGACGCTGGTGTACCAGATCTTCAATTCCCAGATCATCACGGCCTTTGTGGGGGCGTCCATGAAGCGCGACAAGGATGTGCAGAAGTACCGGGCAGCTCGTTTGCAGGAGGTGGACGCGGTCAAGGAGAGCTGAAGCACGTGAGTCGACAGTTAGAACCCGCGGCTCCCTCTTCAATCGCACTCGCTTCGCTTCACCTCGTCGTTCGACTTGCTCTTCAGAGAAGGATGACGATGCTTTGGAGAGGAAACTTATCGCTTGTTGTTGATCGTTGCAGACATCGAAGCAAACGGAAATGGTGATGGAGCAGGCAACGTCCAGTCGGTCTCCTGAGAAGCCGAGCCGAAGACGCGAATATGTCCTTGAGGTGGATTGGGGAACTCACGCATGTATTTCACCTTGGGCAGACTGGCTGCTGAGCTACAGTGCTGGGAGAGCAAACAAAGCGTCGTGAGTTGGCTGATCAGCGTGTGGCGGGTTCGACAGGGTCCAGTTGTACCTCATGGAGGGAGAAGAGGCTCTCCATGCCTTCATTGGGCCAGCCATCTTCGTCGCCTTCGGTGAGCAAGCTACTGCGCGAAGAAGGCTTGCGCGACAAGCGGTTCGGACACGCCGGGGTGCGTATCCGCAAGCTCTGGAGATGTTTCTCGCCGTGATGCTGTCCACAATAGTCAACAGATTCAGGTGATGCTTGCCTTTGCAGATGCAGTGGAGAGTGGGTACGTACGATGTGTTTGGGCAGCACCAGACTGGCGGCACTCGAAGACTTGGCACCTTGGGGTGACGCAGCGGTCCGAGGTGAGGCAGCGGGTGTGCTTTTGGCTGATGCCTTCTGGGGAATGTGCTTCGATTCTGTGGCAAGCACGGACTTGCTTTTATCGGATACTTTGAGCAAGGCTCCGAGTTCCTCCTCAAGCTTGGCGTTCGTGGTGCTCTCCCGGATCGGTGCCTTTCCTGACGTTTTATCGGGTACTGCAAGCAGGAGATCGGAGTGTGAAGGTTGCGCTGGCGAAGAGAGTGTGCCCGCGAGCTTGAGCGCGACGCCTTTCGCGAGAGGTGTCGTCTTCAGGTCCAGTATGACCGTTGGCGAGGACTCAAACAACCCGATCTGGCCCTCGAAAATGCCCTCTTCCTGTGCGTTCCACGGCCCCGGCGCAAGGCTTCGCTCCACTTGATTGGTGGTTTCCTCATCTCGCTTGGGGGTCGCCAGTAGCTGAACCCGCGGCTTGACGGAGCTTCGCTGTTGCAGATCAAGCAGCAGGTCTTGACGAGGCTTCCGGGCTACAACAAAGCAGTTTTCACCGACGACCAGCTCGCCGCCTTTGCCTAGCAGCACCACCTCCGAAGCGAGTCCTTCGTAGTCTTCGGTCCGGAAGGTTGCGTTTTCATCGCCGGCAATGGCTGGACCATCTAGCGCATCGTTGCTGACGGGTTTGCAGTTCAGGGGCGACAAAGCCGGAAGCCCCGGAGTCTTCCCCCGAGTCCCCTGTCGGCTCGGCTGGAGTCGCGAACGCGCCGCACTGGCAGCCAACACGGCCATCGCCTCCTCCTTCTCGAGAGAGATGCTTGGGTCGGCCAAAGAGCGCAGTTTCGGCCTCAGAGCCCCCTTGCGGTTGGCTTCGTCGGTCGAGCGATGCTGGGACTCGCGCGTGCTCAAGTCTCGCTCAATGTCTGCTCGACGCTGGCGCTCGACGAAGTCCACGGTCATTCTCGCTGTGTTGCCTATGGACGGTGGCGCTGCCGGATCCTTGCTCATGAAAGACGCTTCCTGTGACCAAGACAGGAAAGTGGCCACTTTGGAGGTCGGGGCGGCGCTGCGAACCGACACGGAAGGAGCCCGCGAACCTCCGAAGTGCGAGGCTGTGTGTGAGGACGCTCGAGAATGCGCGTAGCTCCCGTATGTGGAGGCTTTCATCGCGATCGCGTAGTGCTGTTCTCGTCGCTTGACCTTCTTCCGAACCAGTTTTGACCCGTGGCGGTCCACTGGCAGGGTTCGAGGCTTGGCATCGCGGTCGAAGCAGAGCTCGCCGTCGTCAAACACATGCTGGCCACAGAAGAAAATGGGCGGAAGCATCCGGGTCATGAGCCCTCTCACAGCACACGACACCTGTTTGGAAGGCAGCAAGAACGAGAGTGAGTGTGCGTGATGGAGGCGAGAGCAGTGGCGTGTAGAATGCTGGCCGTTTCGTACGATGAGGTGAGCGTCATGCGGGTCAATGGGGTCGAGTTGGCAGGTTGTCATGTCGACTGCAATGGCGACATCGGGGTCCTTCAAGACCAGCAGCAGGAGTTAGACAGCAGTTCGACCACGGTGAAAGGCTCACGCCACCACCAAACCGCCGTCGTCGTTGCTGTCATCAGGACGAAGGCTAGCAGGAGCGCCTTCCTTCGACTGTTTGCGTACCTTCCTCGGCTTCGGCTTGCCCATGTTGAAATGGAGGCCAGGCAGGCGGAACGAGAACTCGAAGCGACCAAGCAACCCAAGCTGCCTGCCATAAGCGTAGCCGCGAATCACGCCGAAAGAGGTTGGCGCCTGCCTGCTCTTCTGGCCGCAAATAACTTGGTCGGCAGATTTAGACTCGTGCCGATGTCGGGGGAAGTCGTTCGCCGACTTGACGCTCCTCCACAAACGGAAGGGTGGCTGCGTCCACGCTGAACAGGACGCTCAAAGACAGAGAGAGGCACGCAGGAACGCACAACACAGCAAAAAATACCAAGTTTGTGTTCTCTCCTCGCCTCCGCCCTCCACGAACTCACATTCACGTGCCCTGCCTAATTGGATTGCCTACGTCGTGCATCGACAGCAGTCGCCTCGACCCGAGGACCTCGGTCCCAAGGCTTCTGCTGCGGTCACTCGTCGAGCGGTGGCTGGGGCGTCTATCCTCTACAGTTCTGCTCGCCGGAGCTGGCGCGACCGGCCCCACCACTGCGTCCTGCCTGCCTGCTGTGCGTCGCCGCTCGTTCACTGCTGCTCCTGAGCCCGACGCGCGTTCCGGATAATATCTAGCAGACCGCCCACGTTCTTCTTGTAGAGCTGCAGCTTGGCGTCGATCTCCTGCCACTGCTCGGGGCCGAAGCCGCGCTCCAGCGAGCGGGAGATCACCACGGTGCGGCGCAACTGGTCGATCTTGGCACTCACCAGACCCGACGTGATGGCGCGCACCACCCACTTCTCCACGTCCTCCTCGGCCACGGCCAGCGCCGCGGCCACGTCAGCGTACGGGATCTCCTTGAAGCCCGTGGGCAGCGAGCACAGCGTGAACAGACGCATGGTGTCCGCCAGCTCCGTCTCGTCCAGCGCGTTGTCCGCGAACACGCTGCCGGCGCTCTTCTGGAACGCCGTGAACTCCGCCAGCGTCTTGGTCGACACGATGTCCAGCAGCTCGTACAGCTTGCCGGGCTTGAGCGTGGCCGCCACCACAGGGCTGGCCACCAGGTCCACGCGGGCCAGGAAGCTGGCCACCGGGTTCTGCAGCATCAGCTTGGCCGCACGCTCGGCCACTGCCTTGCCTGTGGCCAGCTCCTTGGCGTCCGACACCTGCGCGAACGTGGCCAAGTACTTCTCCAGGACCGCCAGCACCTTGAGACTGGTGGCGGGGGGCTCGCTCGTCTCCAGCACGTTGGCGATGGTCAGGTGCAGTTGGCGGCGGTCAGCGACCGTCAGCGTCTTAGCGTCCAGCAGACTCTCGGCCGAGTCCAGGTAGCCGCTCACCAGCTCCACGTTGCCCGACTTGCCCGCTAGCTCGACCACCTGTAGAAGCGTCTGCAGACGCAGCGCTGGGAGCGCCGTCGCCTTGTTGAAAAGGTTGGACGCACTGGCAACAGCAAGCGACGGGATCTTTGTCAGACGCCATCGTTACAAGCAGCTACTATCAGAGCAAGCGGACAAGACACTCACATGCGGATACGCAGCACGGCGCTGTCCTCGGAAGCGCCCGTGATCGTAGCCAGCAGCTTCTGGGCCTCGGCAAGCGCCTGGTCGGTCGGCAACTGCAGGACCACGGCGAACAGCAGATTGAAGGCGCCCTCCACGTCGGTCTCGGCCTCGAGCGCCAGCAGCTGCGCCGCCTTGGGGACCACGGCGGCCGCCACGGGCGCCAGCTCGTTCTTTTTGATCTCAACCGAGAAGTCCAGCGCGCTGCCTGGCAGCAGCTTGTTCACATACGCGACGAGATCCGTCGCTGCGCTCGCCATGATGAAGGGAGAGAGAAGGGAAGGGAGGGAGAGGAAGCGCTCTAGCCGAAGATGCGATGGCGATGGCTGTGGGGATGAAGGCTCGGGGCCCAACCAACGATTTCGGCCCTCAAGTGGCAACGCTGCGTTGGTGGGGTGTTGCAGGATAGGGGGTGGGAGGAATGGCGGCGTGTGATTGGCGGAAAGTGGGAGAGAGGTGTTGAACTCAAATAGATTCTGGCAGGTGCCTCAAACGATTAGAAAATGAAATGGCACTCTTCGGGGGGAAGGGATACCGGTAAACTGACATGGGACGTTAATCGAGTCGGCAGGTTTTGTGAAAGGCCCAAAAAGGGCTATTTTGCTCCCTTTTGCTCGAAAGGGAAAGGCAGCGATCTCTTCAAGTTGAAGCGGACCAACTTCGCCTTGGCCGATGAATAAACAGTAAAGCCTCAACATGACGGACGTGCAGGACCTTGGCGCCGCCGAGCCCGCTCTGGCTGTGGACGAGGCGCTGGTGATTCGCATCCAGACGCTCTTCCGCTGCCGCCGCGCGCGTCGCGAGGGCGTGGAGCTCGCCAACCGCGCGTACCTCAAGTGCTGGGACGCCGCGACTGGCTTCGCGTACTACTGCAACCTGCGCACGGGCCTCTCGTCCTGGAAGAAGCCACTGCTCCTAGCAGCTCGCGACGTCGTGGAGGGTTCGGCCGCCACGCTCTCGAACCAGCAGCAGGCTGCGACTTCCTCCGAACTTGTGCCGCCTTCGCCGCCCACTACCGACCCGCTGAGCGTATTGACCTCAAAAGAGTGGCAAGAACGACATGACGAGAGCGTCGCGTTCCAGCAGAAGTGCGCGGCCGAGAAGCGTGATCTCCTGGTCAAACACCGCCGGAAAGTGGCGCGAGCCATGCGACGTTTCGAGAAGAACGCGCTTGACGAGAAGCGCCAGGCCCGCGTCGATCGCTTGGCGCGGCTGAAAAACGAGAACCAGACGCTTCTCCAGGACCTCTACGACGGCAAGAAGGTGTTTGAACAACGGACTACCCCTTGCTCTGCTTTGATTCTTGGCGGAGATCTAATCGTGCGCTTCGGTTTGATAGAAAGAGAACGTGGAGACGATTCGGGAGGCGGCCATGCGCGGTCACGTGGACCGGATAGAAACGCTGTTGGTCGCAGGATTCAGTGCTGATGCTGAAAGTGTACGTTGTCGTAGCAGAACCCCATACGAAGCGTGATTCTCATCTTGTACTTGTGTTCTGATGCAATCCCCATAGGCGATGGGCTTGACGCCACTGCTGGCTGCCTGTCAGAGCGGCCACTTGGATGTCGTCTCGCTCTTGCTGGCGAGTGGCGCGGACGTCAACCGCGCGCACTCCAAGACGGGGCGGACCGCTCTGATGGAAGCTGCCAGTCGAGCGACACCGCCGGTTCTGAAGGAGCTGCTGCGATACGGTGAGTCTGCTGGTCAAGGACCGAGCAGTGCACCGAACACTAGTAGAGAAGCAGGCCAACGTGAGTTAGCGAGTGAGTTTGTTTGCGTCCTGTGCTGCTGTAGGTGCGCGCATTCACATGGAGGACGCGCAAGGGGAGACCATCTTTGACGGTATGAGTGACGTGGCGAACCGAGAGATCGTGGCTCAAGCGTGTCAAGTGTGGTCGAGTAGGAATGCCGCCGTATTCCCGACAGAGTTCCGCCAGGTCTCCTTGGCGCTTGCTCTTGTCAGCAAGCGCCAGCTCAACGCGTTCATCGCCGAGAAGACGACCACGCGTAGAGAGCTCATCCTGACGAAGCAGACGCTGCAACGACAATGCGCTGAGGCGAAAGTCCGTTACGACCAAGAACTGCGCGGCTGCAAACTGGAAGCCACGCTCGTGCGGCGACTTGCGGCGATAGAGGCAGCAGACTCGCGATACGAGGCTGAGCGACGCAGACTGTTATACAAGCTCCAGGACGCCGTCAACAAGCTGCACAACAGCGATCGTCCTCCGTTCCTACCCGAGAGAGCCATTCTGAACATCCTCGCGTTCTGTGGGCGACACTGGTTTGAAATTGACCGTCGACAGACGCGGCCTGCAAGAACGAAGAAGGCAGCGAACAAAGCACAAACTCGACCGGAATTGGAACGCTGGGAGACGTCCGCGGTCGTCCCGTGTACGCTTCGCGCCGCTCCAGACCGGCTGCCAATCGATCTTGAACTCGAATGGGACGCTCTCCACGAGAATCTGAAGGTAGAGCTGGTCGACAGAAGCCAAGCTGAGTATGCTGCGCTCTTGCCTGACTGTATTGCTCGTTGTGTGACTCAGCGTCTTTGCGATCAGTTGCAGACAGTAGAGAGCAACGAGCACTTTGACACGAAGAGCGGCGTCTCGAGGGACGCAAGTGGCCTGAGCCTCGCTACACTCGACGTTTGTATCGAACAAGCAGAAAACCTGCCATATCGCGACCCGCGGATCGGTGACACAGTACGTAACCCAGCTCTCCTAGCGACGCGTCAGTATGGAAATGCACTTACCTGCTCACCCATTTCCATGCCAGATCGATCCTTTCGTTCGCGTTTTCCTGCGATCCACCTCGACAAGCGACGGTAACGCCACAGCTCCCATCAACTCGGAGATGCGGATCGGCGATCGCAATCCCGTGTGGGCCTTTCGCTGCGAAATCGTGGCGGTGCCTTCAATCCAAAGAGAACTTGGCGTCCAAGTGGTCGACAAGCAGCGACAGGAAGTCGCGGGCGAGATCTCCATCCCGCTTCGCTCGCTTCTGGACCAGAAGGAGCACGAGGAATGGCACGTCTTGCCTCCCACACTACGCCAGCAGATCCTCGAGAAGCAGCCGCGCCTGCAGTCAGCGCGTCTCTGGGTCTGCGTGAAGCTGACGCATACAAAGGTGAAGTACAGAGCAAACTCTGCTGGATATACTACTTGATATCCGCTGACCTGGCCTTCTGCCTGTGACTGTAGTCGATCGTACTCGCGCGGGAGCTCCAGCAGCTCATGAAGACTCGCGAAACACTCGTTAAGAGAAGACGCGAGTTCATTCAAGCTGTGCTCCAAGCACACTTCCTGCAGCTGCCTTAAGACAGCCAACTCACTCAACGTAGCCACGTATCCAGCACCTCGAGACGAACCTAATGCTTCCGCTTCCCGTACTTGTCAGCGGCCCAGTCAGGCAGTTCCGGCAGCTGCACGTCTTCGCTGGGTCCCAGCCGCTTGAACAGTTCCTCCACGTACATGTGCTTGATAAGGCCCGGCGGCCTTGCCACAGCGAACGCCGCCAGCGCCTCGCCAACTGTACAGCCCTGCCGCTCCACCATGTAGTTCACGATGAGGTACCCGGTCCGGTTCAGGCCGTGGGTGCAGTGCACTGCGATGGCGCCCACGGGCTCTTTGGCTACAAACGCGTCCACAATCTCCATGAATCTGGCCACATCGTGCGCTGCGGGGGGGCCACGAAACCCCTCGATCTTCAGTTTCACGTACTCCGCGGGCGAGTCCGCGAACTCCGAGACGCCGTCGTAGTACTTGAAGGTGTTCGTGAGGTCGATGACCATCCGCACGTCGTGGCCCTCCGCTGCCTGAGCCTCCAGGAACCTCTGCGGACTCCAGAGATCATCGCTGGCCTTCAGTAGATGCGTGTACTTGTCGTCCAGCGGCACACGCATCGGCAGGAACCTGGATGTGCCGATCAAAGCGCCCATCTTAGGCACGTCTGTCCAGTTCTCGGGGAGCGACAGCTTCTTCTGCCTGGGTTTCCCGCCTCGTGGCGCACTGCGTCGTCCTCCTCGACCACGAGAAGATCGACGGGGGCCAGAATCAGTAGATAGCGGAGCGGGAGGAGGAGCTTCGCCACCATCGATAACAGCAGCAGACGCCTCTCCTACGACCGCTACCGTCGCTTCGACTATTACAGCTGCCTCCTTCTCGGTGTTCACTGGTGTCCGAGACCGTCGCTGCCTCCTGTCGCTGTTCTCCATGGTCGGCAAGGCGCTTCTGGTCCTGTGCTGGCGTCGCGGACTTCTGCTTCGACTTCGGGATCGACGTCGGCGTCGCTCTCGGGACCTGGAGCGACGGAATCTCCTTCTGAAGGACGGGGAGCGGCTACGGTAGCGACGACGACGACGAGAGGGAGGAGACTCGCTCCGACTGCGATGGCGGCGGCGTGGCGGCGCTCTCTCTCGGCTGCGGCTGCGGCTGCGACGGCGATGGCGCTCTCCAAGATGAGGCATTCGCGCTTGGCCACTGGTGAGCTCTTCGCTGGATGTTCGTAAATACGGCACCTGTCCAATTCTGAGAAAGTTTCTTTGAGGGATGTTGTCTTGGCCGAGACTGGTCACTCCTAACATTTTTCTGTATTTTGCGTTAGTTGAGGAGATTGAGATGAACGCATTTTCATGCAGGAGGGAGTCCTCAACTAACAGGAAGCATAATGGAGGTAAAGTGTCAAAAAATGATTTATGGAAGGTGTCATCTCTTATATGGTTATACAGGTGTCCGACCAGTCCGCATGGTCCGCAACGTGCTATTATGGCTACAGATCGCGCGACTGGTGGCTTGGGTGTCTTGGAGCTCGCTGTCGGGCTTCGTCGAGGCGGCGATCAGTCTCGCGCATTTCCTCGGCAGCCTGCAAGATTAGCTCAACGTCGATGCCGTTGGTCTGCAGCGTCTGCAGTCGCCTCAGCGCTGCAGTGAATCCCTCGCGCAATAGCTGCGTGCGCTGCGACCGGACCAGCGCGCAGCTCACATAATGCAGGAAGCTGAACCTCCTAGGATCTGCGAGCAACGCGTCCCATATCCGCAGCGTAGTTGGCATGGGAAACTCCCGTCCAAGCAGCGTCATGTACCACCGTAAGCTGTACAAGTCTGGCGTCAAGCCCACCGAGTTCTGGCAAGTTCAAAGCACAAATCATGAACGTTAACGCTCAATCAAGAGAGATGGGATGGCGCACTCAAGTTTCGTACCAGGTGCTGCCACAGGATGGCGTCGTGTTGCCGCAGGGTCTGCGCCAGACGCGCCATTTGCGTGTCCGCGCCGCTCTTGAGTGGGTCGCTTGGTGCCCGGCCGTAGAGCACTCGGAACGACGCTAGGACGGCCGCGAAGCAGTGGAAGGCGTCGGCTTCGGCCTCGCAAGCCCAGTCGGCTGCTGGGTCGGAGCTACATGCGTAAATGATTGGTGCGAGGATCTCATTCATGCCTTGAATGTACCCCACGTCCGGGTGCAGCTTGGCGAAGACGAAGAGAATGTAGAGCATCTGCTGCTGCACGATACTCCCGCCTGCAAAGAACGCGAGATCGCTGCGGGTGCGAGACACATCCTACATAGCAAGCACAAATACGATTAGAACAGCTACGGAACACTCTTTCCGACCGACCAGACCAGCCACACGCGTACCTTGTCGATCTCTTTCATGAGAAACACGTCGCCACGGTGTTCCTCGTCCGTGCGGGTGCCTCCTCCAGCACGCTGAGAGGCAGTGCCACCCACGAAGTCGCATTTCCAGCGACGGTACTGAGATCGAAGGCGTTCCAGTTGGCCAGTCCATCCTGGCGAGTCTCCTTGCAGCACGCCGAGTACCAAGCGCCAAGCCAGAGGCCGGAGGTGATCTGGAGAGGCAAGCGCACTCTCTTCGACTGGGTCGTTGGTGCTGGTATCCGTCACGCCCCAGTGAACTTGAGGCGCCTCCGGTACCCCTCGGAAGAGCAAGGTACGCAGCTCGTCCAGGTCCAACGTGCCGGAATGGTCCTTCTGATCGTCCTTTCTGTCCACTTCTTGGCGAAATGACGTTCCCGAGCCAGCGTCCAATGGAGGAGGTGAGGTAGCGATAGCAGCAGAGACGGCGCAAGGCAGCAGCAGCTCCTGTAAGCGGGTCAAGCGGTCATATGGAGAAGCTGCTGGCGCTCCATTCCTCGGAGTGGGGGCCGAGTTGCTCCCTGCAACGTCAGATGAGATGCGCGTCATCGATATCGAGATTCCTGCACTATTGGCATCGCCAACCCCCGCTTCGGGCGAGGGCGGCACTTGTAGGCAAAATATAAGCAAAATCGCGTTTTTGATGCATGTCATCCAGGAATAGCTTCCGTCCTGAGCCCATCGCTGCGAATAGATTACGACCCGCCAAGAATCCCGCTTTGCGGATAAGCAGCAAAGCCATCTGACTGCTGTTCACTATGGTCCGTGCAGGCGAAACCCTCCGCGAGCAATCATGCAAAGGTTTTGCAGCAAAACTCAGCAAGCAGCGATGTGCAGATGAGATGGCTACATTTTCAGTGATCTGGGTTTTCATTTGCACCGCGAGCCACCGAATCCGGAAGGCATTGCCCGCACGAAGCGGCCATCGCTCAGCAGTTTTGGGTCGAGGTCTCCATGCAATAGGCGGGCGGGAGGGCAGACAGCGCTCGTCACAGCTGGAAGTCGCCGAGAGCTGCGGGTGCTATTTGCTGCCAGGACGCTAGTGCGTCGATGACGAGCAATGGGTCGGTCACTCATATGTGCGACGTTTTTCACGTTGGTCGTGACGAGCCGACACCATGTCACTGCGACATCCGAGAGCAATCCTTTCCAGGATAGGAGAGTTTTCCTCTTTATCTTTGTTTCTCCTCCGTTTAGACCAAAGACATGGATGACATCAGCGGTTTACGCATGAACTCTTGCGACTCTGTATATCCGTTTCACCTGCAATATTACGTCTTCTGAAATCGTCACTCCCGCTCGATATGACAGGTTCTGGGTGAATGGGTGCTTACCGCTATCACCCGCACTCATATCGCAGGTTCTGCCGCCGCGATTCCCGCCCACCCAAACCGCCAAAACTCCCCAACGACTCCCGCCGATGTTCGTGGCTTCACTTCAATCGTCGAACCAGGCTGTTCAGCGCCCCGTATCTTTTGCCTGATTTCGTTCGGGAGAGCAACCGACACCCGCTGTGTGAGTGAACAACCAGTCTAACTTTAGCAAGTCATAGAGGTATCCGGACCCAAATCCAGGTGAAAAACCTCGCATAAAAACCCCACGGCTGGCCGAACGCACCGCGCACACCCGATTACGAGCCTCTCGCCCCATACAAAGCGCAAGTTCAAGGATAGGGTATGCGACATGCGCGTTGAGTTTGATGTGGGTCACACCCGTTCTCTGCACCAAGCCACCGAAGGGGGGAACGAAAGAAAGAATTCGCTCGCGTTTTGCAGCGCGGCCGCCACACAACCCAAAGCACGAGCAAGGCGCCAGCGAGTCACCCAAGTCCCGGTCGCAGGCTCTGACTTGTCGTCCCCACCCACCGCCGCCGGTCCGCGTTTCTTTCCAGCTTTGCACCGGTGCATCCACGGCACGTCGGGTCGTCCGTTGCCTTTTGCGTCCACCGAGTCATTCGCGAACTCGGGCTTTTGCACGAACGCAAAAGCAAGCTAGCAAGGTTAGGCCAAGCTTAGGCCAAGCTTAACCCGCCTGCAACCATGGCGCAAAACGCGAGTGCAAATCTGCCCCCCTCAAGTAGCAACGGCGCGGCGCCTCCAGCAGCTCCGTCGTCCTCCGTCCCGCATGAAGTGCCCGGCGTGAACCCGGAGCTGCTGAGCAGCATGATGGACTGCGTGGACACGACGCTGTTCTCGCCGGCGCAGCTGGCCAACTGGGCGCAGATGCAGGCGCGGCTGCGGGTGGCGGCGGAGCAGCAGGCGCCCGTGGCGCTGTCGGGCGGCGACCTGGCGCTGGTGAAGACGGAGCTGGCGCGCACGCCCGCGGCGCTGCGGCAGCCGCTCCACCGCGAGGCCAGCATCCAGGACGTGCTGGCGTGTCTGCTGGACCAGCAGCCGCCGTCCGCGCGGCGACTGAGCGCCGGCGGCAGCTTCCTGGTGAACTCGGAGCAGAAGAAGAAGCAGCAGCTGCCGCTGGACAGCAAGCCGTCACTGCAGCAGCTACTGAGCTCGGGCGACTTCAGCCTCACGGAGAAGAAGGAGAGTCTGCGCCACCTGCTCAGCTTCATCGACAACTCCTTCGCCAGCAACACGCCCGAGCCGCTCACGCAGGTGTACAAGGACTGCGAGGCCGGCACCTTGCAGCGACTGTCCAGTCTGCAGCTCATGCGCAACTTCCTGCCGTCGGAGACCTCGAGCGGCTCGCAGGCTGCGGCCACGGCGCCCCAAGGCGGCGCCATGGGCAACCGTACCACGAGCTTCGAGATCATCCAGGCCATGCTGAACGCCACGTCCAACCAGGCCATCCAGAAGCCCATGACCAGCCAGGACAGCTTCCGCTTCCAGCATCTGGCGCGGACGCTCGAGTCCATCGAGACGGATGTGGCGTACGACAATGAAGATTATGGAGGCGACGATGTGGTACAAGTGGACAACCTGGACAATCTGCTGGATTACCATGGCGGTGGCTCGGCTGCAGCGCCACCCCCGACGAGTGCCAATGGCACTAACGCGGGGTTTGTGGACACACAGACACTTTTGAACCCGTCGCGGTCCATTTATAACGAGATTGGCACGAGCGACGCCAACTCGACCGGCTTCCAGACCTTCGCGCAGACGCTGGACCACCACCCGATGCCGGGCATGTACAACCCCGGCTCGGGCTCGGCCAGCGGCGGCAACCTGCCGCCCATGGACCTGATGAACCAGCAAGGCGGGATGACGTACCAGCAGCAGCAGCAATTGATGCGGCAAGAGCAGCAGCAGAAGCAGTACAACCAGCTGTACCAGTCGGCGCTCATGCAGCAGCAGAACAGCCTGATGCTGCCGACGCCTGGGTATGTGGCCGGAGGCAACCAG
>MBAC02007839.1:0-11022 GCA_001712635.2 Nothophytophthora sp. Chile5
CGTGACCATCCGGACGCCCGGGTCGGACGTGGGGGCGCTCAACCTGCGCCTCGAAGAGCGCCTACTCGTGGATTTCTTGGACCAGCGGGACTTCACGCAGCGCTGTCGGTGAGCCAGCTTAATAGTAATGTTGCTCTCTGCTAGGTTTGTGCCGATGCGGTCGCATGGGCAATGGGAGAGTATCGGAGATCTAACCGCATTGTTTTGTGGGGACTCTGTTGCTGGGCCGTACACGTACGTTGGTGACGTAGGTGCTGGGTTGAAAAGCACAATATCGTGCCACTTCAGTATGATGAAGCCGCACGCGAGCGCCATGGTCACACCCATGGGAAAAATAAGAAGAGCCACCACATGGGGATTTCCGCTAGGCGGAGGAAGGAGTTTGAGATGTCTGGGGAGTTACTACTGCAGTGCGACGCTCAGGAAGAGTTTCCTGCGTTCGCGGAAGGCACACTGCCTGCGAAGTTCGCGAGCACCATCACCCGCCCGACGGCAGTGTTGCGGAGGTTGCGTGGCGGAGAGGCTTGGCTGGGCGCGTTTCTGAAGAACCGCCTGTTTCATAGCGCAACGCATGCGTATACGCCGACTGCGACCAATGTCGGCAATAGCATCAATCGTGAAAAGGTTTTGTTGATGGCGAGCGATGGCGCGACAGAGGTGGATGACCCAAATCAACCAACGAAATCTGGCAAAGCGGCCAAGAAGGCGAAAACCGTTATCGCCAGTAGGGGGACAAGCAATTCTCCCAGTGACAGTCATGTTGCCCCTCGCGTAAAAGAGGCAACGCATCGATTGGTTCGATTGGCGCCGAAGACGTCTGCGAGAAAAAAACATCATGGAGAGGCGGAGGGGAAGAGTGGGGTAGCAGTGGATGCTAGTGGCGGACCTAAGAGTCCGAGAAAGGTTACGGGATCGATTATCCCCACTCCAAAAGCGCCACCGCGGACTCCTGGCAGTGCAGAGAGACGAGTCCTTCGAAGAGGTGTTGGGCTTCCGATGCACGATGGTTCGAATCCTCGTGCATTAGGGGGGAGTTTAAACACTCATCCCTTCTCATCGTCTCAGGATGCGGATGTGTCCAAGCAGCCTCTTCCTCGTCCAGTAAATGAAAAGAGAGCGGCGAAGAAGGATGGTGTATTGGACTCTGATGGCAAGACTACTTTGAGATCAAGGCACGTTGTGGAATCGAGAACGGCTCTCCTGCGATCATCTCCATCTAAGGTGAACAGTTCGACGACTGTCGCTATTCACAAGAGCTCGGCAAATGGTCTACAGCCTACAACGGGAGATGAGAAGGCGGTGGCAGGGGCTGAAGGGTCAAAGGAGACCTGTTCTCGTTCCTCGATGCCGCAGAAGCGTGTGAAGCGGACACCTCGATTGTCGACCTTCCATGGGGACGCTCTGGTGGAACCAAGCAAGCCAGTGAAAAGAGCGAAAATCACGGACTATATGCAGACGGCAGTGGCTACTACTGTCGGCTCAGTCTTTCAGACTCGTGGTGGAGCGAACATCGCTGAAGAGGGTAAGAGTGGGAACTCTAAATTCCCAGAAAACCTCCTACCTCTGCCACCTGGAAAGCGGATGGCAGCGACAAATGAATTGGGGCGTCGAAGGGACAACGACGACGCACTGTTGAGACCAAGCAAAAAGGTGAAAACAAGTACGGCAAACAGCGCGACATTAGGTGGAGAACCCATTCCGAAGGACTCGATATCTAGCCAAAACATCGCCGAGAAAAGCGAATCCGAGCGAAAGAGGCAAGCCGCGGGGGAAAAGGACGCTGCAGAAGCGCTGATGACACGATTTGCACGCGCGTTGGTCGGAGCTCCGCGCAGCCTCGGACAGTCGTTTAATAGCGCCCCTGATCCTGAAGGGAAGCAACACGCTGCGAATCCCAGCGTTACAAAACGTCTTTCAGAGGAGGGGTCGCCAACGATGGGACTCGAAAGTGGCAGTATTGGCGAGGCGTTTGATGTGCGCAGCCATCTCACATCGGGGCCAACCACCCAAGCACACCCTTCGCAGACAGTCGAGGCGAGTGCGAGACCGTCAACGCGCTTACGAGTGCAGCATCCCCCGAGTCGCGGGGATGAACTCAAACCGACACCAGTGGATGATTCTTCGACGTCGCACAGGCAAGAACTTGCAAAGGCGGCTGTTGGGAATAGCCCCGCAGATGCGGTGCATGGCTCGCACCAAAAACCATCCATGGAGCGTCGCGCGGGCTCCCGTAAACAGGACGCAGAGCGGCCACGTGGCGGGCAGCGCGAGGCAACGCTGAAGACGGGTGCAGGTGTCCATAGTGGCGTGCCTGTAAAGGGATGTGCGGAAGAGAAACGGAGCCACTCGTTGGTGGACCAGCGCGTCTACATCGCTCCGCGCAAGTATGGCAAGACGCCAAAGGAGCTAAAGGCTGTTAAAAAGGTGGTCGCTCATCTGCCGCCACGCGCTAATTTGCTGCCAGAAGCACGGAAGAGGAAAGGAGGTAAAGGAAGAGTGGTGCTGGCACATGCGTCGACAACCAAGGAGAGTTTGCGGCCAGCGCAGATGGAGAAAACGAACCAAAACGCTCTGAAAAAGGCATTTAGCGCATCGAGACAAGCGAACTCCGGAGTGCAACGAGGTCGCCCACGTTCAGGGAAGGGCGCTGCCAGTGCCAACCAGACACATGGCGGCGCAGCACGCAACCGGCGCTATCAAGCCGGTACCTCCGATGCGAATGAACAAGGTAAGAGTGCCAATCAAGTCGGCGATGGTGCGTGTCCGGCCGTACCTTCCCTTCTAACTCTATTCTTCTTGGCATCGTTTGTCCAACCAGATGGGACAAGACGCGGGAATGCAAATGGACACGGTGCGGCGAATACCAGCGGCATTTTGCTGGCTGCGAAAAAGGTGCAAGCTGCTCGCTGGGGCAAGTCGCCGCCGATTGAGCGGGGTTCTGTGCTTCAGAGCAATCTCACCATTCTGGCCGACGACCGCACCAGCAACTCGAAGATTGACGACGGACCCGCTAGCCCGATGGAACACCTCTCTCGTTTGACCCAGCACACGCTGCAAGCCGACGGAGACCTCCATTTTTTAGAAACGGTCCTGGAGGAGAAGATCGCCGAGTTCGTCGAGAAATCGTCGAAGGTTGAGCACTTGCGCTGCAAGTTTCCTGGTGCTAGTACGCGTACGTTGGATGCATCGCTGCTGCGACGGCAGACGTTGGCGTCGCTCGCTAGATTCCGTGGACTTTATCCTGGCTAATCGCTGCTCCGCGTGTGTGCTCTTCTCTCACTCTAGCTGCAGATCGAGAAACTATGAAAATTGATTTGCTGAAAGACCCGGGTGTACAAGCTGCCATCACACGCATCGAGCGTCAAGGTCGCCAATCAACTGGAAGCGAAGGTACTGTACAGTCAACTTTCGTCGTCCAGCCGTGCGGCCTAAGCTTGGCGTGGCAGCTTTTGGTCCTCTGACCCAGCGATGTGCTGATTTTAATTTTAACAGCGAGATCGACGGCTGGAGGCGTGGGGTCTCACCAACGGCATGGCGACGACACTCCGTCGTCACCATTGGCAGACCCATCAACAGACCTCAGCTTGCTGGAAAGGGCTCTGGGGAAGAAGATCGCCGAGTTCATGAAGAAATCTGCAAAAGTGGAGCAGTTGCGCAGCAAAGTTGAGGGTGGCAGCACTGGTGAGTTGCATGTATTTGCTATCGCTGCGGCGACTGTGAGCGGCGTAGCTTTTCCATGGACTGGCGATGTCTAATCACTGGCGATTGCTGCTTATTCCTTGCAGCTGCAGACCGAGACGCGGTGAAACATGCTTTGCTGCAGGCGCCTGGTGTGCAAGCTGCCATCACACGCATCGAGCGTCATGGTCGCAAGAAAACTGACACGCCACGTACCAAGACGTCCCGGTCGACATGGCCTGCGCCTCGCAAAGCGTCACCGCGGTCGTCGATCCCACCCTTGGGACACTCGTGGCGTGCAGGGCTTGAAAACAACACTTCAAGAGGTGGAGTGTCCTGGACGTCGTCGTGGGATGCCGACCCCTGGCTGCGTCCCACCGGCAATATGTTGGACTTCCAGGCGTCAGGCCGCAGCGTGGAGACGAGTCTCACCTTCAGTCTCAGCGACAACTTCTCCATTGACCAGTGGTATCGGGACCTCTACCCGCGCTCCTTGGCTCTCCAGCGGCCATGAAGACGGACACTGCGTCAAGGGAACCGGGATATTGCACAATACATATTGAGCACGAATATTAATTGCAATGATTGCAACTCCGCCATGAAATTGGTTTGACATAAAACAATAATTGTAGTTATTGTTGTGGGGCAAACCGACACGCAATTTAATTGGCCACAAGCGATCCAGCATGACGGACGCACCGCCTCCGACGCTGTTCGCGTGCGCGCTGGACGTGCTGCGCACGGGCGACGCGTTCGCCAAGGCGGAGAAGACGGCGCGCTACGTGGCGCAGTGGCAGAGCGGCGCTGTGAGCGTTGTGTTCAACGAGCAGGACGACGTGTCCAATGTGCCGGACCACCCGGCGCGACCTGAAGACGTGCAGGTCGTGGCGGCCAGCAAGGCCAAGCAGGGCTCTCGCAAGGCCTTCGTGCACAGGTACATGCCTTCCAATGCTGCATCCCCGACGTTGCGATGGACCTCGTGGCGCTTGAAGGACTGCAGCTCGGATGCCAAACCCACGGTCTCCACTAATCCAGCTGCTGTTGTGGCCTGATCTGTGCTCCATTGCTACAGTCTGGTGCACGCCGAGAGCTACGCGATCGACCTGATGTGGGACATGGTATGTCGCTTCGTGGCACTGGATCTGCCCCGCGCGTTCTACGACGACTGGGTGCGTATCGCCGGCGAGGAGGCGCAGCACTTCAGCAGCTGGGCACACCGACTCACGGAGCTGGGCAGCTTCTACGGAGATCTCGCCGGCCACGAGGGGCTTTGGGACGCGGCCCACGAGACCCGCGGAGACCTGTTGGCGCGACTGGCAGTGGTGCATCTCGTGCACGAAGCGCGCGGACTGGATGTCTTCCCGAACGCAGTGAAGCGGTTCGAGAAGGCCAGCGATGAGGAAAGTCTGACCATCATCCACAAGAATTACCGGGAGGAAACGACGCACGTGGGCGCCGGCGTGCGCTGGTTCCGGTTCGTGTGCGAGCGGGAGGGCGACGACGCGGTCGCCAAATTCCACGAGATCGTGCCGCAGTACTACAAAGGGGTGCTGAAGCCTCCGTTCAACAAGGAGGCGCGCGATAAGGCCGGGATGGCGGAGGAATGGTACCTCCCGCTGAGTTCGAAGAGTGAGATCGCATCAGAAATGGAGAGAGCAGCAAACATTGAAGAGACGACCGCAGCGATCAGCGCCATCAAGCTGGAAGCCACTGTGTCGTAATGAGATAGAACCACCAAGAAATGAACACACGAAGGACACTGGTTATCTGGCATGTAAAGAGCACTTCGACTATCCCTACTGACATCTATCAACTACAAGGACATGAGAAGAAAAGAAACACAAGAGCGGCTACGTGCGTGCTAGACACGCTCCACTAAGCTGGTTACATCTGCGGAGTCGACATGTCCGTGAGCACGCCGCACGTGCCGTCGCCGGAGGAATCGCGAGCCAGGCGAATGTAGCCTTCTTCACCCCAGTAAGAGCCCCACGAGTTGCGGATCTTGAGCGTGGAGGAATCGTAGCCCACCGCGACGACCGCGTGGTCCAGCTCTGAAGTATCGCAAGAAGAGAGAACCCCACCCGTGTATTGCTTCCACGCGTTGTTGCCGGACGCCACAGCCACGACCACCGGGTGGACGTCGATCGCGCTAATCAAGTCGCTTTCCCCCGACAACTGCGAGTATCCTTTCAGCCCAGTGTCGCTGGACTGACAGCTGGAGCTGCAGGACGAAGCGTAGCCGCTGTCCGACGTGTATGGGTAGTCGCTCTCTGTACACAGCCCGTTTTGTTGGACATACTCGAACGCGTAGACTGGCGCTCCTCCATTGCAGCCCCAGTCCTGAGTGTCGCAGCTCACCAATTGCTGCTCGGAATACTTGGTGAGAGAGGTCTCGCCGTTGGCAATGCACTGCGCGGACTCGACGGCAGACACCGTAGCGAAGGCCCAGCACCCTCCACAGGACCCCTGACTCTGAATGGGCGCCATGCACGCCGAAGTCGTCCAGTCCACCGAGCCAGAGGCAGCTGAATCTGCGGCTGCCTCTGTCGATGACGGGGTGGACGTAGCCGCAGGTTGGGTCGTGGGAGGCGCGCTAGTCGTCGGGGTAGGAGTCGGCTGCTGGTTCGGCCAATCCCAATTCCAGAAATCCGAGAACTGATAGCCAGCCTGAGAGCCATCCGGCGCTCCCTCGGAGAGAGCGGTCGTGGATCCGTCTGTAGCTGGCTGGACGGTGCCCGCCGCCATCCCACTGATAATATTCTCCACCAGGGACCCGATGGTCTCAATCAATGAAGCCGCGTCGATGCTTCCGTCCAGCAAGTTGGTGATCGAGTCCAGACCAGCTTCCCCACGCAATTGGCGAGTAGAAGACCCGCTCCCGGCCCGCGACGCATTGCCCTGGACGTAGGAGTTGCGCACGTAGGTGCCGAACTCAGCGTCGGTCAATGCTGAGAAGGGGGACATGATGGAGAAGTTCGCGAAAGGATTCGCATCCTGAGCGGTCTTGATGCCCTGTTGGGTCAGAAAGATGCGTTGACGCAGATCTTCTTCCTGGTCATCGGCACTGCGGTCTTCAGTCACCGGCATCAATCCATTGGCTTGCGCAATCTCCCCGAACTGAGCTCTCCACGCGTCAAGATCGCTCTGGACGCTGCTTTGTTGCTCGAGGTACCTCTGGTAGTCGATACCATCGTGCATCGGCCGAGCATCGGCAGGCGATATCGCCAAGGTCGAGAGCGCCACAGCTCCGAAGCAAAGCGCAGCGGACTGGGTCTTCATCTTCCAGGCAGTCAGTCGTAGGAGTTGCAGTGGCTGTTGGTGTTGGGCTTGCAGGCTTGTAGACTTGATGGCAAGTCCAGGAATGAGCTGTAAAGAACAACCGCAATCGCGCGTCTCGAGTTTGATCAACCAACGCAGCTACGGACGTGGGCGCAATATGCTAGTCAGGCTGGCCGTGGACGAGCTGTAGCTGTCCGTATCTTGCTGGCAAGAGATACAAATAGCACAGCATGGACCGGTGGGCTTTGGCATCCCTCGCTCAACTGAAGCCACTTCTCGGCCTGCCTGCCTAGTTCGTTCTCGGACAGAAAACACCGTGGTAGAGGTGCGCCCGACTTCAACAAGTGATGGCAGTGACATCCTCCGGATATCCCAGATGGAAGAGCGGACTTTTCCTGGCCTTGTTGGACCAAGAGCGTCGTTGCCGCTGCTTGGATGGCTCCACTCGCATCGCCACGTGATCAGGATGAGGCGGCCGCATCAGATATGCCTCGAGGACAGCAGTTACTGCAACTGACTACAGCGCCTCGTGGCTCCTAGTCCTGGATACCAGCTGACAGCCCTCTAGCTGGAAGAAGATTATGCTACGCGTTGAATGCATGCAGGCGATACTGAAACTCGGTTGCGGCGAGCTTCAGCGATTGACCGGCACAAAATGATCTACAGTGTCACTGGTTCTTGAGGTTGTCAATGGAAATCCATCTGGCTGCGTGCAATAATGCCAAGACCGGCAAGTTCTGGTGACCTGGAATTGCAGCCGCAGTGTGCCTGTCGACGTTTGGGGACAAGAGGCAATCTGGACTGAAGAATCCAGTGCCACTTGCACTTATTTCTTTTTTGGAGGAGGGTTGTCCATCCGCTTGCATCTGCCTCTCGTTCCCCTTAGGCAAGCCGTAGCAGAGCCTTATGCGCGCATGTGTACACGCAGTCTGCACGCAGCACATTCCCGGTTTGAGTGGGCGCTTTGAACCGGTTTGCAGACTCAGAATCTGAAGCAGATGAATGTGCAGTCTACAGACTCTCATTTAGAACCCCAGAGCACTTGCAACCTTCAGCTGCAATTTAGTACTATCTTGGCGTCAAAAGCCAAGCTACCCATCGAATGAACGTCGTCAAAAGACGCCAGTCACCTTCGCCACCACCCCAAGATATGCTGCTGGTGTCCAGTACGCTCACAGGAGAGTTTGGAGTTAGCTCGCGCTCGGTTCACAACGGCCGGTTAGTCATGGCCACTGCAGGCAAGCAGAACGAATGGATGGCACGGATACATTTACACATCTATTAGATTTAGATCGTTGCTCGACTGCCACACAGAAACACGCCATGCTTCTTCACACGACGCTCAGCTGACTCCAATCTGCACTGCTTACATTTGCGGATGCGACATATCCGTCAGCACGCCGCATGTGCCCATGTCTGCAGTACTGCGTTTGAGTCGCACATAACCAGATTCGCCCCAGTTTTCGCCCCACGAGTTGCGGATCTTGAGGTTGGACGAGTCGTAGCCCACAGCCAATACGGCGTGGTCCAACGTCGAGGTGTCACAGCTCGACATGACTCCTCCCGTGTACTGCTTCCAAGCCGCGTTGCCCGACGCGACGGCCACGACCACCGGGTGTGTGTTAAGCGCGTCAAGAAGCGCGTTCTCGTCACCAGTGTCCAGATTATCATACCCCGTGATGCCCGTCTTACTCTTCGAGCAGCTGGAACTACAAGACGAGGAGTAGCCCGAGCTTGACGTGTACGGGTACGCATCTTCCGTGCACAGTCCATTCTGCTCGATGTACTGGAAGGCGTACACTGGCGCGCCACCGTTGCATCCCCAGTTCTGTGAATCACAGCTCACAAGCTGCTGCTCCGAGTACTTGGTGAGCGACGATTGACCACCGGCAATGCATTGCGCTGACTCTACGGCAGCCACCGAGGCGAAAGCCCAACAAGAGCCGCATTGCCCTTGGCTTTGGATGGGTGACATGCACGCCGAGGCGGACCAGTCCACCGACTCTCCATCGCTCACGATCGCCTCCTCCGTGGTGGCTGGAGTGGCGGAGGCGACCGCGGGCTGCGTGGTCACCGGCTCGACAACAGGAGCTGAGGTCGTCGGGGTTGGCGTGGTCGTCGGCGCGGCCGTGGAAGGAGCGGCGGTGGGCTGACGGCGGGGTTTCCGTGTAGCTGGCGCCTCCGTCGTGATGTCGGAATCAGCAGCGGGTGTATCGTCATCACTGGCAGGTTGCACGGTTCCCGCCTCCGACTGCGCCTGGATGCTCTCAATGAGCGCTTCGATCATCTCCTGCGCCGTCGTGAAGTCGATTTGTTGACGAAGTGACCGCGCTGTTCGAGTGTGCGAGGCCTCCGACCCGTTACCCTGAACGTACGAATTCATGACCTTGGTGGAAAATTCGTCCGTGGTTAACGCCGAAAAGGGCGAGAAGATGGAGAAATTGGCTTCGGGGTTGGCTGCCTGGGCGGTCGCGACATCCTGTTGACTCAGGAAGATGCGCTGACGCATGTCCTCCTCCAAGTCATCGGCGCTGCGGTCTTCGGAGACAGGCATCCAGCCGTTGGCCGTTGCTTCCTCTCCGAACATGTCTCGCCATTGATCCAGGTCGGACTGGACGCTGTCGATCTCTTGGAGATAGCGCTGGTAGTCGATGCCGGCGTGCATTGGGCGGGCAGCAGTGGGAGTGAGTGCGAGCGCCAATCCTGCAGCCACGTACACGGGAATGAACGAGGTCGCCTTCATGTTGAGTCTGAGGTAGACGACGGTCGAGTGGATAGGAGCAGACGCTGGCAGTTCTAAGAATGAGGAGCAGCCTGCAACTTCGACCTTCCATGTAGAAGTGCGACTCGTTGTTTGAAGCCACTCGGCAAGTGATTAAGTGGCACGGAGCCATCTGGGATGTCTGATGACAGGCCGATAGCGGAGGGGACTCGCATTCTCAGTTTGCGAGCGAGCTCAAGCGCTCGGACAGCAGAAAAGACCCACAAATATCTCCACGCCGCGCGGAATCCGTCCAGCACTGAGCGGCGAAGCAGCGGACCGACTCTGCATTTGCCCCTCGACTTCTGGAGAGGTCGACGCGAGAGTGTTCTCGAAGTCCAGGTGCTTCGACGTTCTTGGACTCCGTTTCGTGGCTGAAGTCTCTAAATAAAAACGCCGAGCGAAGGAGAGAGGGCCTGCGTCCCCACGTCGTGCCGGCCCGCCACTTGCGCTGGACTTTCGGCTCGAGAAGATCTCGAGCCTGCCAGTTCAAACGGCCAGAAGCATAAGCAACGCTCATGCTGTGGGGTGCCTGGCAAAAGATTGCTCGCCGCTTGTGCAGTTTGACGGCTTGCCACGGATGATCTTTGATTTCGAGCCGCAACTGGACCGCAACTGGTCACAAAGCTCATGACGCCGGCGATAAGATCGCGAAGCCCAGATCTTCAGTCACCGATGTCGTTATCTCCTGACTCGAACCCAGTTCCTCATCGCCAGTCGGTTCGTCGGAACCATCCGAGCAGTCCTCATCCAGTCAGCGCAAGAGCCAAGGCTGCATTTGTCCAGACCAAGAAGCTACTCATACGACCCGATGCTCCTCTACCAGCATGCACGAAAGAACGGTGAAATGTGCGGCACCAAGACACAGGCGCTCGGGCAGAGATGCTGTATCAGATACAGCTCGTGTTGACCAGCTTTAGCATTTTCAACCACGCACCCAACTTGTCAACAGACGGGAGCAAAGCTACCAGCCGCCATCCCAGCTGGAGGACCTGCCAGCTTCGCGTTCTCCCAGCAGCCACCGTCTCCTCCTATGGACAGAGCTTCGTCTTACTGTTCGTTCACTTGCCACTTTCATTCACGACACGCAGTTATTCCACATACAACACATACGCCGCCGTCGCTAGCCACCTAAAATGTCGGGTAGGACATGTCTCCGTACATACCGCAGACGCCCGTGTCGTCGGTCGTTCGCTCCAGACGGATGTAGCCTTCCTCGCCCCAGGATTCGCCCCACGAGTTGCGGATCTTCCACTCGCTGTCGGTGTAGCCCACCACCACCACAGCGTGGTCCAGCTCCGACG
>MBAC02007848.1:0-22229 GCA_001712635.2 Nothophytophthora sp. Chile5
TGGACGACTACAGCTACGTCCCCTTCGTGGTCTTCCTCGTCATCTTCTACTTCCTGGCGCTCAAGCTCGTGCCGGAGACCTCGGGCAAGACGAGCGCCGAGATCCAGGCCGACTACGAGGAGCGTCGGCGCAAGTAGACCGCCAGCCTTGTAGTAGCTGAGCAATTACGGATATGAGTTGCGTCGGCAAGAACATACAATAGCATCCACAAGACCAGCCATTTCCGTAGTAGGCAAGCGAAGCATTACATGAAACGAAATGATAACAAATCTACTGCGAGGTGACGAAGTCATCACGATTGGTTGGTTCGTCCGCCACGGGCGTCGGGCCGCCCACCGCAGCCGCAGCAGCTTCAGCTCGTCGCGTTTTGATGCGTTTGTTGAGCCGGAAGATGCGATACTGGCCGCCAAAGTTGCAGAGGAAGGAGAGCGGGAGGAAGGCGGCGATCACGAAGCTGGGGCGAGACGACGCGCTGTAGGCCCACATGACCGCCGTGATCGGGTACTGGAACAGACAGTTCCAGTTCAGCATCACGAAGGTATTGCGCAGGTTCTCCGCGTCTCCACGGAGATACGCGATCTCCTCCAGACGCTCGGTGTCTTCGTTCCCAGCCAACAGGTCGATGTACACGTCTTCGTCGTCGACGCCGTTGTCTGCGGCTTCCACTCGTTCCAATTTGCTGTCCCGAATGACGGTCGTGTCCACGAAAACGAGCGGGAAGTGGCCGTTCAGATAGCGCGCGGCCCGTGTTCGTCGCTCGATGCCGACGCTCCAGGCCAGTCGACGGATCCCTAGGACCCGCAGGGTCATGACCAGACGGTAGAGGAAGAAGGGGTGGTTGGTCACGGCCATCCACGTGAAGACGCCGTTGAGGATCTGCGAGTTCACTTCGATCCAGTCGTCCTTGACGTCGCTATCGCCGCCGCCCACGGTCACCATCCCCACCATGACCATGAACAGGATGGCGCCGGAGACCACGATGGCACCGTAGAGCACCACGTTGTAGGCGATCCAGAGGTACAGCTGGCGCCTGGCCGACGTGGCCGCAGACGCCGGGGCTTTGGCCTCGGACAACGCAAGGGACGGACGCCGAGCTTTGGACGCCATCGCCGCTGGAGGTGCCGAGGGATTGAAGGCTTGTGAGGTGCCGGTTCGAACAGCTCAATTGACTTGATGGCGGCGCAGGCAGGTAAACTCACTGCGCGTAATCGCATCTCGCGGGATGGGAGTTGACGTTTTGGTCGTGCCTCCGGTGGGTTTTAGCTGCAGAGTTACGATTGAAGGTCGAGTTTTACTAATAGCGAGCTGGTTACCCGTGCTGCAGATTGCAGCTTTACTGACCTTGCGACCGACGTTTTCCGACTTTGACGCTATTTTCGGATGTTGGATTTTTGGAGGGAGAAAAAATCCCATTCGGAAATAGCACCGAGCAGCACCAGCCACGAATTGAGCGACCTGGAGGCGATTTAACATTTCCTCCAAGGAATTAATTGATTGCATTCCCGTTAAATGCTTGGGTGGACGAAGTCACTGTTGCGAAATGAGCCTTCAATGGCTTGAGAAGGCACTCGTTGGGCAGAGGTTTGGCCCCTTATGACCAACCAGCCAAGCATTTCGGTGTTGCCAACTGCGTTACGCAGATCGCAGCAATCTGAGGGTGGAACCTTCCCCCGCGCGTCGCGGCTCATTTCCTAACGGCGGTGGCTGCAAGGCCACTCAAATACGTGGCCCAGGTGGTCGACATGTCAGCAGCATCCGGCGCGACTGCGTGTTTATTATTAGAGCTTCCAGCAAACGTTTCCGAAAATGAGTTGATGGCCTCCTTTTACCAGCTGATCAGAGATAATGGTGGTTCAAATTACCAACGGGTGGGGGAAATTTGAGAAGCAAACCGGTTGGGTTTTAGCTCCAGCTCCCGTATTTTTCGGATCTTCTCGCACTAACTTGTCGAGCGGAAAAGATAGAAAAGACGCAAAATATGTGCAGAAAAGAGTGCGCAACCCAATTTTCATCTCCACTGTCGTCGCTCCATCCCCATTCGATTTTTTGCAGATGCTCTCTCAGCGCATTTCAATGAAAACTCGACTCGGGGTTGCCGTTTAACCATTAAAGTTTGCACTGCCACTTCGCCATGCGCCGAAGCTTCAAGCGCGCCTGCTTGTTATTTGCGCTAAACTTCGGCGCTTTGACATGGAGGACCTCGGTTTGATCCCTGGCGACGCGAGCTGTCTCCCGCTCCAACGCTATCACAGCTGCTGTGCTACGTGGCCTGCCACCAACATGATGGTCAACACCCGCGCCTCGCACAGCATCACGCAACCGCCAAGCAGAAACGAAGGAAGACGCATGCTCGAAGGCGCCGATCCCACCCACACCTGCAGTTTCCTTTGTGGTCGCATCCGTCTTTGCGCCGCGTCGTGCAAAAACGGTATTTGAGTCAGATCTTGCAAAAAATAGCGCTCTCCCTCCTCCTTTTAACCCCCACTTTCCTCTAACCCGCCCCGTAAAACAACGGCTTTCCGCCCCCGCGTCGCTCCTTTAGCAGCAGGGTGCCTTTCCGCAGCCGGTTCAGCGGAAACCCACCCCCACCGCCAGCTGCTAACTCGCCGTCATGGCCGCAGCAATTCCCTTCCCCCTGGCCGCTAAAACCTGGCCTTATCTGTCCCCTTCGGTCTCCAGTCCCCAACTTTAGCCGCCATTCTCCAATTCGAGTCGCAGTGAACCAGCGGCGCCGCGTTCCTGGCCTCCATGCCGCGCCTCGCCTCGTCCTCGGGGCGCGCCGCCTTCGCGCCGGAGCAGGAGAACCAGCTCAAGGAGGCTCCGCAGCAGCAGCAGCAGGAGCAGCCGGTGCCGAGCCGCTCGGTGCCGACGACCAAGCGCCGCGCGTCGTCCCTCAGCGACCTGTTCCAGCGCCGTAATGACTCCTCCTCGTCCGCGAAGTCCGCCGTGGTGAGCGCCTTCCACACCGTCTCGTCCCGCACGACGCAGCGTCTGGCCAAGCTGCGCTCTTCCTCAGACAACTTCCTCAAGCGGACGCGGGAGAAGACGCCGACGGGGCCGTGGAAGCTCATGGCCCGAGGCTCGAAGCCCGGCCGCCCGTCGTCCGCGGCTTTCCGATGGAGCCTCGACACCAAGCTGCAGCACGCGAACGCGGCCTTTGCGTTCCATGGCGAAGACGCCGGCGCCCACTCCAGCTACTTCCACATCGTGGCGGACGGGGTGTCGTCTCCGTTCGGGCGCCAATCGCTCGCTTCTCGTGATGCTGAGCCCGTGTCTTCCGCCGTTATCGCCCAAGAAGTGGTGCGATGTGTGCGGATAACCCTCGAAGAAATGACCAATGAGAACCGCCAGCCATTGGACCAGGCCACTTTTGAGAGCGCGATCGTGGACGCAGTTAAGACGGCGCGGATCAACTGCTTCCAGCATCGCAAATCGCGCTTGGCCACGACGCTCTCGGTCTCGTACTTCAACCGCTGGACCGGCCGCTTGCTCACGTTCTCGCTGGGAGACTCCAAGTGCCTCGTGGTGCGGCGGGGCGTCGTGGTCTACGAGACGCTGGCTGTGCTGCGCGAGTTCAACGTGCCGACCGTCGTGAATCTGCGGGAGCAAGTCGTGCATAAGGATTACGTGGTGCAGAGCTTCCTATTGCACGAAGGCGACGTGTGTCTTACGTTCTCCGACGGCTTGGGCGACAATCTGTACAAGAACGACCTCACCTCAGCGCTAGCCGCGCCGGAACTCTGGGATTCCGCTGGAGACGACGCTGACTCCGGCTTGCAGAGCGTATGCGATCAGTTAGTGACCATGTCCAAGGTCCAGGAGAAGGCGAAGCCGCACGCTAAGGTTGTTGTGGGCGAAGCCGACCGCTTGCTCTTCCCGTTCGCGACGGCGGCAGCTCTGGAGTACCGTGCGCGAGCGCTGGAGACGGCGCAGATGAGTGCAGCAGAGGCACAAAATGCGAGCGGTGTGGACCACTTGGCAGTGTCGTTGGAACTGATGCAGCGCCACGAAGGCAAAGAGACGCTGGACCGCCATTTGCTGCTGCGGAAGCCGTATCGGAAACGCCATTACTCGCTCCACCAGCTGAAACTCATGGCGGAAATGCAGACCAAGAAACCGGATGACATCACGCTGTTCATGACCCGCTTCGTGGGCAACTGAAGCCGCGGAGAAGCGCATGAGACGCTTTCCATTGGGAGGGGTTGGCGGAGTTAGCTATGGCGGCTGAGAAGCGCCGTCTACATGTCGGCGATGGGGTTGGCGTGGACGGTGACGGAGGTGAGGAGGATTTCCTTGAGCGGGCGGTTCTTGGCGTCCACGGGCGTCTTCTCCATGGCGTCCAACGTGTCCATGCCGTCGATGACCCTGGGTCGAAGCACAGGAGGGTATTTATTGTCAGTATTAGTCAGCCAGCCACACACTCGTAGTTTTGTGAACGAGTACATGTATGCATGCCCATCGTGGTGCATGCTTTCCACGAAGGAAGTCTGAACGTACTTGCCGAAGACGGTGTAGACGTTGTTGAGGTGCGGCTGCTTGGCGTACGTGATGAAGAACTGCTGCTTGTTGGTGTTGGGCCCGCTGTTGGCCATGGACACGATCCCTCGGCAGTTATGCTGTCTCAACACATGCACGTCAGTACTCTGCCGCTAGCGATAAGACCAGGGAGTGGTGCCGTACCCGGTTCTGCGGGTGGAACTCGTCGTCGAAGGCTCCGCCCCAGATGCTCTGGCCGCCCTTGCCCGTTCCCGTAGGGTCGCCACCTTGGATCATGAAGCCTTTCAGGTTGCTGGGTTGCCGCAAAGACTCGAAGGTTAACAGCTTCTTCCACGAGAAATGGCTCAGAACAAGGCGAGAAGCACGCACCGATGGAACTTGGTGCCGTCGTAGGCGCCGCAGGCGCATAACGCCAGGAAATTCTGCGGCAGCGAGGGAGATTAGACGGACAGCTCCATTGCGCATTGCGAGCCACGCACACTGGCAGTCAAACCTCGGCTGTACGCGGCGCGGTATCGCAGCCGACTTCGATCTTGACGTCGCCGAGTGTCGTGTGCAGCGTGACGGACTGGACCGGACAAGATAAGGGGGTACACACAGAGGCACAGCACAGGCGGGTTAGTGTGCCGCAAGCCACGGTCGCAGGCCGTGGGCGCAGGCAGCGTAGCGGCGTGCAGGAGATGCGGCTTGCCATCGTAGCTGCTCGTCGTCGCCGTGTTTGCTGTGCGCCAAGAGCTCACTTGGGGCTGTTTGACTGTCACGCACGGTAGTTGCATTAGCCTGTATCATACAGGATAATAGGTGTGACTCGTATTTACAAAACTAGACGGAGATAAGTCGGTCATTTGCCAAGATATGCATGGCTTCATCCTCAGCTCGTCAGGATTCCGTGGAGATCATCCCGCGGACTCTCAGCTGACGCGTGTCTGACAGCGAAGACAGCGAGCGCCATCCGGTTTGCGCATGCGGATAACGTCGCACATGCTGCACGGGTCTGAGACCTCCATCTCTGCGTTGGGTATGCTCAAGAGATCCATCGCATTGGTCGGAGCGCTCTGGGCAGATGCATCGGCAACTGCAGGCATGGAAGAAGGCGCAGACTCGACAGCATCTGCATACCATGTAAAGCAAGCGAGAGTCGTCAGAAAGCAGCAGAGAAGTTGACACTGTCACTGTCTGCAGCACGCCAAAACACCCGTGACGGTCGACATCGTACCGTTTGAGCTCGTTCCTGCGGGTTCTTGGCCACTGATCGAGTCCGTGCTCGGCATGAGAGGTTCCTCGGGAGCGATAGGGAGCTCGAGCGATGCGGCAGTCGCACTAGCCGAGTTTTCCACAGCGAGAACCGTCGCATCTCCACTAGTCGTGTCTGGATCGTTGGCTGAGCTCCCCTGATGCTCCCTTGGACTCTCTCGCGCTGTTCGAGGCCTCTCGTGTCTCGCTTCTCTCGTGAAATCGATCGGGCGCCATCTTCCCCAGTTATGGCCGTCGTCCAGGTCGAGCAGAAAGCTCAACGCACTAACTGCGGCCAACCGATAGGCTTCTCGATTCTCTTCGTGGCTGCCGCTGCCGATCTCGACCCTCCCGAAGACGAAATTCCAGTGGTGGAGTCGTGTGCCGCGAAAGTAGTTCCCCTGCAGTGGCAGCGACATACTCTCTTCCTGACTTGTGGTATTGCCTTGCTGCTTCTTGAGATTGCTCCACGCGGAGAGGAACGCACGGCTCCCGTCATCGCCCGACCGATCTCGGCAACGTGTCAGAGCCTTCTCGATCTCACTCTTCAGCTCACGCCACGCGATCGCCTCGGCCCGCATACGCTTGATCACCTCTGTATACAGAGCCACCGAGGACGACCCTTCTAGTGAAAGCCACTCGCGGTCTTGGACCGTCACCACAGCTTTCAGATTCTGGACCTTCACGCGAGCATACGGCTGACAGACCCGCTCGATGCGCTTGGCGTACTGGATGTACCAGTTCATCTTGCGCGGCTTCTTGGTTTTGTTCATCACGGCTTGTAACTCGTCCGGCAATTTCTGGATGGACTGGGACAACAGGCGCGACAGGAACGAGTCGTGGTACGAGAAGGTGGGCGAGTCGATCGCCAGCACGTCGCAATGCGATCTGCTTTGAGCCGTGCTTTCCGTCGATCGGCTTTCAATGCCGCCAGAACTCACTGCAGGTTGAGGCAGAGGAGGGGCGACAGCAGCGGTTGTAGCGCACACCAGCGTCCCACGAGGTTCCTCTTGCAAACGGTTTTGCCAGTAACTCGAGGGCTGTACTGGAAACGACGATGGACTGCAGTACGAGTCGACGGCGTAAGCGAACCCTCTTCCGTCACTGCTGCAGTGATTCCATAAGACAGAGTTCTGTCGCAGGGGGAAGTGATTGGGAGGCGGCGGGAAGTGGCGGCTTTCCCACTCTCCTCCTGGATACACGCCGTTCTCCGAGAACTCGCCGTGGTTTCCACTAGCGGCGTGGCACCGTCTTGGGTCCATTCTGTGGACGCCGTCGCCGTGGTTGAGTAGCTGGCGGGGGAAGGCTTCGTCGCCCACAGCACCGCTGCGTCTGGACCCCGTAGTAGACGACGACACAAATGGCAGCGGCGGGTTGTCGTTGCGAGGGTACTCCAGTCGCCTACTCTGATACGACGAGGGTGTAGGCGGCAGACCGGAGTGCTCGGCGGAGGGACCACGCGTTGTAGCACGCTCCAGCGGTCGTGATTGAGGCGGATCGGGAGTTCCCTGATCTCCTGGGAGCCGAGCACTATTGTTCAGCTGCTCCACGCACCTCGCGGTCGAGATCCGCTGTATCGTAGACGCCCCAGGACGTGGCCAGACAGCCCCAGCTGTTGATGAATCCTGATGGCCACGTTGTGGCCCGACCGAACGTGGCACCGACGACCAGGCCGTGATTCCCGTCCGAGCAGGTTCCGCTGAGGGCGGCAGCGGTGGTGGAACCAACGCCGTCACTGGCCTCATCCTGGGTGGCGGCACGGGAGCTGCTAGTAGTGATGCTGACGAGACGGATGTCGTCGATCCGGCCAATCGCGCGACGTGAGTAGGCTCACGCATTGACTGCCTGGCCGAGCGGTTGCCGCTTTGTACATACCGCCCGCCCCCAGCAAAGCATTCCGTCTGGTTCGCGATCCCGAGC
This sequence comes from Nothophytophthora sp. Chile5, assembly GCA_001712635.2. Taxonomy (NCBI): domain Eukaryota; phylum Oomycota; class Peronosporomycetes; order Peronosporales; family Peronosporaceae; genus Nothophytophthora; species Nothophytophthora sp. Chile5. Next base: position 7,651 of record MBAC02007848.1, read on the forward strand.
GGCACCAGCCCCATGCCCGGCTTGTTGCCTGCCTGCGTAGCGCGAGCGCCGCGCACGACTGGCCTTCTCTGTGGCAGAAGGGATGCTGCTGTAGCGACAAACGGCGGCGCCGGATACCCCGACACACCGTCGACGTTCACGTGGCGTTCAAGACGTCGCTTCTTCGGGTTTGGAGCATCACTACCTGCATTTTCCGCCTCCGTTTCGCTGTCAGTCTCCTGATCCTCCACTCCATCCGGTGAGTGATGAACGTGAGGATCGCGTGACTGCTGGTGGAGTGAGCGCTTCCTACTCCGAGTGCCTTCACTCGTTGCCCTCGCCTCTGAAGACGACGATGTTCTCCTCTGAATAGCAGCTAACACTGCGTCTCGAGCGTGTTGGAGCTGCTCCTTCCGTTTCTCTTGCAAGGCTTTGGCTTGCGTCTGCTCCTGCGCCAGCTTCTTCTTCCTTCTCCGCTTTGGCCGGCGCCTTTGACTGCTGGAGATGTTCGTGGCATCGACGCCGAGTGCCAATGAAGCCATTTCCCTCTCCGCTGCCAAGTCCGTCGGCACGGCGGCGGCTGGAGCTGAAGAAGTGGCACGTGGTCCTGTTGCCCCCGATGCTGCCTCCACTATAATACTTGGGGGCTTCCGACGCGGAATTACAAACGGAACTTCCACATCGTTCTCGTTTTCCTGCGTCTCGCTGTTCAAGATGCTTGAATCCGTCCCACCGTCCCGCACTCGCGTCCTTTTCTTCTGCTTCGCGACCTTGACCCTCGCCTTGGGTCGTGGGAGCGCCAGCGGCTTGTCATCGTCGTCGCCCTCCTCCATCGCTGCCTTCTCCTCGATCTCCTGGCACTGTAACTTTACTGCGCGGTACCGTTGACACAGCGAGTTGTCCTCGCAGTACCTCGCGAAGCGGTTGTGCAACCTTTTCCCGCAGAGCGGAGTCCTGCACGTTTGCTCCGACATCTCCTCCTGATCTTCAGCCTCCGCCATTCGCTGATCCGCTGCCGCCATCTCCGCCGCTGCGCAGGCCAGAGCAATGCGCCGTATGTTGATGCCGTCTGCCGATGCCGCCGCCGATTTGCGCGCGCATGTTGGCTCTTTCTTCTTCCCGCGCCGCTGCTCCATGCTGTGTCTTGATTCTTCGGGACAAATCCACCTTTCCTGGATACTTCGACGTCCGGAGGCAGGAAGAAACTTGGTGTGATCGGATGAGCACCTAATGAGTTTTAACGTGCTGGTCGGTTTCCATCCCTCGAAGAAAGTCGGCGCTTTGACAGAGAGAGACATATCATAAGCACTCTGGTGTAGCATCACAAACGCATCAGAGTCAGGCGACGGAACGTCCAATCTCCAGAACGCCAGGAAGCCAGTCGATACGTTTGGCTTCGTCGGCGAACTCGCGCTTCGCAAGTGTCAAACGGCGTCTACTTGCGTGGGCATTGGCATCATCCCTCACCCTATGAGCTTCATGCATCACAGCTCCATGGCTCTCTGAGACAGCCCATCTCGTGCTTACCTTTCGCGAACCGCACTGCTCAATCATGGACACTGGAAGCGCGAACGATTCGCTTCGATCTCAACGCAGCAGGTAGGGGTGCAACCACTCACTATTATACGCACAATGCTTCTGTCTTGTGTTGGAGACTCCTTGTCTACGCGTAGACAGCGAGCATCTCTTCAATCTCCAGTCGGCAAATCGGGCACTTGACCACTTCTTGGCGGCGGGAGCAGGTCTCACACAGGCACAAGTGACGGCAAGGCAAACAGAGAATACTCTTCTCGTTCGACAAGCAGATCACGCAGAGCTTGAGCTCGTTCTGCTCCTCCACTCGGCGATCCAGCTTTTTCTGCATCTCCAGCGCCTTCTCTTCCTTGACGCTGCGCACGCGGCCCAATGCGCTCTCCAGCAGTTGCTCCCACTCTTTCAAGTCGTCGATTTTGTAGTTCGCGAGTGCCATTGACGACAGTTGGTGATCGAGGTCCAAGCGGATGTCGTCGAAGCAATCCGATGTGTCATTCAACGAGCCCAAGCTGGCACACGTTGTCTGGAAGTGCGCTGGATCCACGTGCCTCGAGTCGATTTTCCGCTCTTTGCGCTTCAATCGCTTGCGCAGCATTACCAGCTCTTTCATGAGAGCGTCATGGTGCTGCTCGTGGTCCTCGTACCCGTGCAGTTGCGTCTGCAAGAGGTCGTTTTCAAACAGCAAGCCATCTCGATCTCGCTCCACGCGGTCGAGCAGCAGGTGGAGTTTCTGGTTGTTGTGGCTCAACTGGACGATACGGCGCCGTGCAAACGCAGTTTGCTCTTGCATTTCTCGGTTCCGGCCGATCAAGTCCTCGCAGTATTTCCGCCATGGCTTCTCTGCACCTACATCTTCATCCGCATCTGCACTCCTCGGTTGCTCGCTCAACATGTAGTTGGGTGCTATTTCACGGGCAGCAATGGATGCGGCTGCAGCGACAGAAGGCTCTGTCTGCGCGTCGCTAGAGGCTAGAGAGATCAACGTCGGCGAGTTGGAGCGCATATGGGACGTCGGACTGTGCAACCCACGCTCTTGAAGCAGCTCATCAATAAGCGCTTGGCCCAAATGTTTTTCTTCATCCGGCACCTGCATCTCGAGCACGCTGTTACTGCCAAAGCTTTCGTCGATTTCATCGTCCTCCCCAATTTCGCTTGAAAAACGCATGGTGTAGCTTCCATCGAAGGTTTCTTCTTCCCAAGCAAGTCGCACCCCCACTCCGGTCTGGTGGTTAAGCTCGTGCTGGTCTGTGATATCAACGCTGCCCGACGACAGATTTAGCAGCCGTGAAGAAGCAAGCTGGGCGTAGTGAAGCGGCCGATTGACAGCCCATTCTTCATCTTCGCCGCTGCTGTCTCCTTCGTCACTGTCACGAAGCAGGCTTCGCTGCTGTACATGATGATTCTCCACATCTGCGCGAAGTCGTTCAGCTCGCTCACTCCCACGAAGATCGAAGGTGTCAGCCTGGTACCCGTAGGATTGGTCTAATTGAGTGCTTGCATACGGGCGGGGGAATGATGCCCCATCATTGCCAACAGCACGTGCCAATCGATGCTGCTCCGCGGGTGATTTCACCTGGTACTGGCGGAATAAGCTGCCCCTGATCCTGCCGAAAGGGCCTCTGCCCCAAGTCAACCCATCCACCGCTGATGCACATCTTTTCGCCATCTCTGGGTCGTCGAATTCGAGAAAAGCGTGCCCCTTAGTACGCCCCGTGGAGCTCACTGAAGGGATAACGACTTGAATGGGGTCGCCAATCATGCAAAACAAATTGCAGGAGAGCACTTCCATCAGCTCCTCTGTTCGGTCCATTGATACCTTGGGCAAGTTCGTCAGTACGCATACACTGTTGAAGCACGTGCCTGGACGAGCATTCCCGAATTCGAACTGCGCCATGTCAAATACGGGCCACTTGAACGGAAGGAACGAACGTTGCGCCACACTCCGGGAGACGCCCATGTTGCTGTTTTCCCAATGACTACGACGAGCACCATCGTCCTGAGAGACCCAATTCTCCGCAGGCCCACCACTTTCATTCATGACATCAATGTGGGCGTCGCACACCATTTTCACCAATGACATGAAAATATCCACGTACGCCAGCTCGCAGTCGGAATCGTAGTGGTCAATCTCGAGGACACCAGCCTCAAGTGCCGCTCGCGTTAAGCCATCGCGGAAGCCTAGCAGCACCAGATTCCCCAGCATGGCGTTCTTGATAGCGCGAGCCTTCGACGCATTAATAGCTCGATTCGATGCGTCCATGACCTCTCCTTGTCCTGGTTGAATGTCTTCGGTGTCATACTCTTCAGTGCTTTCCTCGGAATCAACTTCCTCTTCATCCGGACATTCACTCTCGCCACTGTCATCGTCACTGCCTTCATCGTTCTCTCCAAGTCCCCCCTGCTCAGGTATTCTGCTGCTGGACATAATGCTAGAGCCACCAGCCTGCCTCAATGACGCCACGAACAGCTCATCGACTATGGAATAGCCCCCACTCTGGCTACTGCGTCGAAGCGCATCAGTCTCAATGCTCTCCATCTCCGTGTCGTCTTCATCTTCATCTCCCCCTTCATAGTCACGGTCGTCGCTGCTCAATGTGCTACCTTCTCCGTCTTCATCTTCCATGGGAGGAAATACTACGGGCGACAGCGCACATGGCGTACTCCTCGCAGTAGTATTAGGAAAGCACCCCGAGAGATGTGCCTGTGGCGGGTAATGTGCCAGTGGGAGGCCCTCGGAGCGCTCGGCTTGGTCCACAGCAGACCAGAGCTGCGCCGTGCGAGCAATCAACGTCCTGATCTCGGCAGCTTCGCTCTCTATCTCCACAGCAAAGTTGCCCAAATGTTGCTGAGCAGCATTCATCACTTGGTCTGTAGACACGACATTCCTGGTCTCCAGTGGTCGAGCACCGCTAGCTGACTGTTCAACGCCATCGTTTTCTGTCACTAATGACGCGTACATAAGGATGATAAGCCACGTGCGTGAGCAGGTTTGATGTGCTGCATGCAATCACGTCTCCTAACACATACATGCATTGCCTGAGCGAAACGTACGATGTTGCTGGTGCATTTCCTTGCTGGGGCGTCGGAGACCACGTCGTGCCCGGTGCTGCTGTACCTGCTGATAGTTTCCAGGACGCCACATCCACTTCTCACTAAGGTCAGATAGTCTATCGACCGCAGAGGCAGCAAACGCAGCCGGACGACGCGCGGCGTCACCAGCAGCAGCAGATCGCAGCGAGACTTGTCCGCCACTGCCGTCCTCCTCGCTGGCCGTCTCGTCCGATTGGAACTGCCACTCGGCCGTCTGCTCATCACCATTGCCCTCTTCGTCCTGCTCCCGATTGTTATCCGTTGACACGGCAGAAACGTCGCTAAGACGCGGCGGCGCCTCTTGCACCGCGGCATTTACTATCGAAGAGCGCATTCCGCGTCGCTTTGGTTGCCGCTCCTGCGACCTCGACTGCAGCTCCGGGGTTCGCTGTTTCGCAATATTGAACGTGGTTAACTTGTGCGTGCGTCTAGAATATCGCGACGGACATCCGACGCGCGTGGCGCACGCAACAGAGAGCACAACAGCGAAGACGACGGAGCGACGGCGGCGGCGAGAATGCGCGCGCCCCTTCTAACAATAAGGAAACCAACGGCAGGATGGCCCTTTCAAGATTGCAGCGCCTAATGTGGTGGATGAGTGAACGCTACATTCGGATCATGGATGCGATTAGTGTGGCCACACTAGGTGTGCAATTCAAGCTGCAATTCAAACCTTCGCACAACCACAAATTGCCTTGGATCGCGCCACCGATCGCCAGTGGAAATGTATTTATCTGACAGAAATACCTTCTCGTAGTTTACTTGCGCGGCGACGCGCTGGAACAGTCCTTCTATCGACAGAGCTGGAATAGCTTCATAACCTACTGGTCTCGTCCGTTAACTTCGATGGGTCTTGCTTGTAAACTACATCGCGAGGAAGGAGCTGTCTTTCTTGCTCGACGAACAAGCAAAGCAGCACAAAACAAAGCGCCAGGTATCGGTCGTCAGGAAGCGAGGAAGGAAGCTTTCTGCGGATCTGTCTGTCCGCCCCCCTTTCGCCTCGCGCTTCCTCTGTGTGTGAAGCACCCAGCGGCCTCCTAAGTGCGTCCGAGTGTGGTGCAGTCTTTGAGCGGCACTGGAACCTTCGCGATCAAGAGCGAGAAGCAACGGCGAATCTACCGAAAACAGGTGCGGCAAGCGTGACAAATGCCGCCCTCATGGCATAAACAGCATGTGTGGAGGCGAGTTGAGGTGCTGGAGGATGTGGTAGCGTCTGCCCTTCCAATCCTCGCCTATAATCTCGCGTTTTGGGCCCTGAGCATCGAGGATTGACGCAGTACTGACTGATGCGTGGTGTGTACAAAAGGAAAAGCAAGCTAAGAACGAACTCAAGATGGAAGCGATCGGTCAGAAGCTGCTGGATTTCTCGCAGCCCTTCGACGTGGCGGCGCTGGACCAGGTGGTGCAATGCATGAACGACCCCAAGAGTCCGCACCAGCGCGTGGCGAACCAGATCATGGTGGCGCTGCAGGAGCACCAGGACTCGTGGACGCGCGCCTCGGACATCCTGGAGCAGTCCTCCAGCGTTCAGACCAAGTTCTTCGGCCTGCAGGTGAGCAGCAGCGACTGCGAACCCAAACGTATAGCGCCAATGAAGAGAGAGGCAAGGGACTGACGGCCTTGTTTGCTGCTTGGCTCAGATTTTGGAGGACGCGATCCGCTACCGCTGGAAGATCCTGCCCAAGGACCAGCGCGAAGGCATCAAGAGCTACATCGTTGGCAAGCTGCTGTCGGTGCGTTCACTGGCTGCGATCGTTTGAGCATTCGCCTTGAAACGTGAGGACTGCGCGATTTCGGTGGTTATTGAACGGGTTCTTGTGTCTTTTTGCTACTGTGTGACTGCAGATGTCGTCGAATGAATCGACGCTGCACGGCCAGCGCATGTTCGTGAACAAGATGGATCTGGTGCTGGTGCAGGTGCTGAAGCACGAGTGGCCGCAGAACTGGCCGTCGTTCATCACAGACATCGTGAACTCCAGCAAGACGTCGGAGATTCTGTGCGAGAACAACATGACCATCTTGAAACTGCTGAGCGAAGAAGTGTTCGACTTCTCCAAGGACCAGCTCACGGAGCAGAAGACCAAGACGCTCAAGGAAAGCCTCAACCACGAGTTCACGCAGATCTTCCAGGTACGACGAGCACGCAATGCTGAGTTAAATTGGGTATATCGAGATGACTAACGCTGTGGCATTGACATTGGTTGTGACCTGCAATCCTATGCAGCTATGTGAGTTCGTGCTGAACAAGTCGACGCACGTCCCGCTGCTGCAGATTACGCTGCAGACGTTGTTGCGCTTCCTGAGCTGGATCCCCCTCGGGTTCATCTTTGAGACGGACCTGATCAAGATCCTGGTCACGAAGTTCCTGGCGACGGGCGTGTTCCGCAACGACACCATCAGCTGCTTGAGCGAGATCGCGCAGCTGCGCGACGTGCCCGAACAGTACAATGGCGTGTACATCCAGCTGTACATGGGCGTGCTCAACGAGGTGGGCAAGATCCTGCCACCGGGCAGCTCGTTCACGCCGTTCTGGGAGCAAGACGAAGTGTTTGTGCAACGACTCAGCATCTTTTTCACCAGCTTCTACCGGTACCACATCCAAGTGATCGAGCGGCCGATCACGGCGCCGGGCGACGAGGCCCATCAGGCTTTGCTGGCCGGCTTCACGTACCTCGTATGCATCGCGGAAGTGGACGACGATGGCATTTTCAAGATCTGCTTGGACTACTGGCACTTTTTCACGCGTGATCTGTACACAGTGGACCAGAACCAGATGAATCCGCTTGCTGGCTTCCAGAACGCCAGCAGTCGACGCGAGCTGATCTCGCCTGTGATGAACCGCGTGCGCCACGTGATGATCTCGAAGATGGTGAAGCCGTCGGAAGTGCTGATTGTGGAAGACGAGAACGGAGAGATCGTTCGTGAGACGACCAAGGACACGGAGGCGCTGTCGCAGTACAAGACCATGCACGAGACGCTCGTGTACCTGACGCACTTGAACTACGACGACACGGAAACGATCATGCTGGAGAAGCTCACGGCGCAGGTGGAAGGCACGGAGTGGTCGTGGAACAACCTGAACACGCTGTGCTGGGCCATCGGGTCGATCTCGGGCGCCATGAGCGAGGAGAATGAGAAGCGCTTCCTGGTGACCGTGATCAAGGACTTGCTAGGGCTGTGCGAGATGAAGCGAGGCAAGGACAACAAGGCCGTGGTCGCGTCGAATATTATGTATGTGGTGGGCCAGTACCCGCGGTTCCTGCGCGCGCACTGGAAGTTCCTGCGCACCGTGGTGAACAAATTGTTTGAGTTCATGCACGAACTGCACCCTGGTGTCCAGGACATGGCGTGCGACACGTTCCTGAAGATCGCGCAGAAATGCCGCCGTAAATTCGTGGTGATCCAGAGCGGCGAAGGACGTGCGTTCGTGGAGGAGCTGCTGGAGGAGCTGCCTCGCATCGTGTCGGACTTGGAGACCCACCAGGTGCACACGTTCTACGAGGCAGTGGCGTCGATGCTCGCGGCGGAGAACGACGCTGGACGCAAGGAAGTGCTCCTCGGGCGCCTGATGAGCCTCCCCAACGAGGCCTGGAAGTCCATCATGTCCCAGGCGACTCAGGATGTGAACATCCTGTACGACAGTCGGGGCATCAAGGAGATTGTGAAAATCATCCGAACGAACGTGAAGGTGTGCAAAGCTGTGGGCCCCAATGGCTTCAACTCGCAGATGGCCTACGTCTTCCAGGACATGCTGAATGTATACGTGGCGTATACCCAGCGCACTGCGATGATGGTCGAGCAAGGCGGTGAAATTGCGGTGAAGACCTCGGAGGTGCGATCGCTGCGTAGTGCCAAGAAGGAGAGTTTGCGCCTCATGGACGCCTTCGTGGAGCACACGGCGGGGGACGACACGTCCCGGCAGTTTGTGTCTGATCAATTTATGCCCAAGCTCCTGGAGACGGTCCTGTTGGACTACCAGAACACAACGCCCTCCGCGAAGGAGTCGGAAGTGCTCAGCTTACTGGCGACGAGCATCAACAAGCTCAAGAACATCATTGCGCCCAAGGTGCCCATGATCCTCGAGGCTGTGTTCGAGTGCACGCTGCAGATGATCACGAAGAACTTTGAGGACTTCCCGGAGCACCGCGTGAACTTCTTCAAGCTGCTGCAGGCGGTGAACGACTTCTGCTTCGAAGCGCTGTTCGGCATCCCGCAGGAGCACCAGAAACTGGTCGTGGACTCGATCATCTGGGCCTTCAAGCACACGGAGCGCAACGTGGCTGACACGGTACGGAGTTGTCTCTGTGTTATTGTTACCGTGGTGTTAGTGGGGCATGCCGGGGATACGTTAAGCTGACTCGTGGTTGGTGTATTTCTTCCGTTGCTATAGGGTCTCGCGACGCTGTTTGCGCTGCTGCTGAACATCCAGGAGAACCCGCAGATCGCTGCCGGCTTCTACCGCTCGTTCTACTTGCTGCTGCTCCAGGATATCTTGGCTGTGCTGACGGATCGTCTGCACAAGTTCGGCTTCAAGTTGCACGCAGCGATCCTGCGCCACATGTTCGCCATCGTGGAGAACAACCAGGTGGCGGTGCCTCTGTGGGAGTCGGTGCCGAACGCAGCCTCCATGCCTGCAGGCCAGACGAACTCGGTGCGTTGAGCTGCTTGACCGGCGCTGGCTGTGCTGGGAGCTGACGCTTACCGTGTTTATGCTATTTGTCGTATCGTATCACCAGGCGTTCCTGAAAGACTACGTTGCCAACTTGATCGGCACGTCGTTCCCGAACCTGTCGCGTGGCCAGGTGGTGGAGTTCGTGATTGGCTGCTTCGACATGTCGAAGGATCTGCCAACCTTCAAGAAGCACCTGCGGGACTTCCTCGTGAACATCAAGGAGTTCGCCGGCGAGGACAACGCGGAGCTGTTCCTGGAGGAGAACCTGGCGCGAACGCAGCTGCAGGAGAAGCAGGATCTGGCGGCCAAGCTGGCGGTGCCCGGGTTGGTGAATCCGAACGAACGTCCGGACGAGATGGCCGATCTGTAGGCGAGCCGTGGTGATGGAGTCGCAGACAGCCGGACCGAAGGAGCAGACAATGCAGAGAGATGCAGAGATGAACGCGATGGGGTCAGGCACGCGGCAGGAGGGACTACAGTTGGAGGAGGAGGAGGTTGTTGCTAGTGGCATTTGCTTTCCGCTTTCGTGTCTATCAATACCATGGAGTACGTGGCCACCGCGAGTGTTTTCGCTGTACCTTTTTCGGAAAGAAGCTATGCTGTTGCACAAATTTGGAGAAATACATGGCCATTCCTGAAACTAATCTTCTAGAATGCGCCTGGTGTTGAAATGAAGCAGCTTTACGCTTCTATTCACGTAATTCCTCCTTTCTCTGGCGCCTTTGCGGCACTTTGGACTCCCGCGCGCGCACTGGGGAAGCGCGCATCACTTCCCACGACCGCTCCGCTCGCGAGGCCATGAACGCTCAGTCGCGGCGGTCCGGCCCGCCCAGCAGCATGACCGCGCGCAAGTCGGCGGCCGTGTCGGCGGGCGGCGTCAACGCGCGGCGCATCGCGGCGGCGCGGGCGGCCGCACGCCAAGCCAAGGAACAGGAAGCCGCGGAAGAAGAGCGGGGCAATCGATGCGGGAACCCCTTCTGTCGGAAGCAGCTGACCAACCGGTACGCGCGCTTCTGCGAGGACAGCGCCATGTGTCAGTGGCATCGCGCGCTGAAGCTGCAGTGCCAGGCGAACGCGGAAGCGGCGGCGAAGGCCGAGGAGGACGACGAGGACGACCGTCCATTGGCGAGGTTAAAGCCGGGGAAGCAGAAGCTCAAGAAGAAACCCAGCAAGACGAAGACGCTGATCTTGAGTGGGGAGAACGAGAGGGCGGTTAAGCTGAAGGAGAGCGAGGTGGCGGATAAACCGTTCGCTATTCCACGACGGAAGCGATCAGAAGCCGCGGCGGACGCGGCTTCGGCGGCGGCGACAACAGCCAGAACGTCGGTTTTGGAGGCGGATAGTGAAGCCACGAGCGCCCCCAATAGTCCGAAGCAGAAACTTAAGAAGAAGAAGCGGCAGCAAAAGCAGGCCGAAGTGGAGGAGACTGAAGCTGAGACGAAGAGGCGGAGGAAGAAGCTCAGACGCGCGCGAGACGCGGCAGCCGCTTCTGCGCAAAGCAGCGCGGCTTCCTCTCCGGAAAGAACAGCAGCAGATGCGTCTTTGAATGATCTGTCAAGCGCACAGGCGTCGTCGGCCTCCTCTGCTGAAGACGTCACGTCGTTAGCCGAGCGATTAAAGAAGCGCTCCCTTGGTCAGCACCCTCGGGACCCGCGTGCACGGCGTCCACCACGTGATGTGGCGATCCGGGAGATTGGCAGTGATGCGGAGATGGGAAAGACAGCAGCAGCCGCGGCTGCCATGCCAAGCACGAAGAAGCGCCGCCTGTCACGTCGCGTGAGTGCCGACGACGTGCTGGCTCACCCGGCGTCCTCTCCCCTTACGGCCGCGTCAGGCGTCGCCCCAGCAGCGGCACAACTCCCTCCAGACACTTCCTGGAAAATTCCAGGCTCACGTGCCGCTCGAGCAGTGACGGCGGCGGCAACGGCGACGCAGACGATCAAGAGGATGGGAATTGAGCTGGTGCCGCTCGGAGTCGCGAACCAGGCTGCAGGCTTTGCCGGGGGAGGCCGGTATGTACAAAACGGCAACCGCTCGGCGACGCAGTCCATGCGTACGTCCACCCCCCTCGCACGACCGCCACATCCGACTAAACCCACGTCGTCGACCCCAGCAACAGCCACATCGACGCCAACCATCAATGGTCCAGCGGTTGCTACGGCAGCAAAACCTCCTCTGCCACTGACAAGCGCATCGCCCGGTCTTCAGCAGGCGATGGTGACTCGCCCGCCGGTACCAGAGGCTCCGCCACCGCTGCCACCGACGGAGCCGACGCGGACGGTGACGCCCACCTCGTCGCCTGTACCAAATCCAGCAACGGCATCCCACGGGAGCTCGTCAGCTTCAGTAGCAGCAACAGCAACTGCTGCTGGGAAGTCTACGAGAGAGCGGATCTCGACCTCGGACTATCTCAAGCGGCTGAAAGCTGGAGGCGAGCGGCGTCCAGGAGCCTTGAGAGACGGGCGAACGGCGTCGTTGGAGCGTTCAGGGAGTCTCGCTGCTGAGCTCTCTTCTGCCTTATCTGCTGGGCCTTCTTCGGCATCCTCAGCTTACCCGGCAAGGCACTCCGAGTATCATCGTAGCGACAGCGCGCCACTGCCCTCCACGTCGACTTCCTCATTGGAATCCCGACCAAGAGATGGTCGCGGTTCCTTGGATCCCCGTCCGAGGCCTCTAGAGGATGAGAAACTCTCCAACCAACCACGCTACGGCGATGAGGACAGTAGAATGGACCGAGGAGGCCATCGCGGTAACACCGAGAGCCGCGGGGAGTTCATGGGGAACGACATGTATACGACAGGACAGCGGGAAGGCCACCATTTCCCGCCACCTCGAGACCGGTATCCCTCTCTGCAGAGGTCATCATCAGCGTTTAGCAACAGCAGCAGCCGTGACGGAGGATACGCTGCTGCGGACACGCACTTCAGTCCGTCATCGTCTCCAGGAGAGCAACCTTCTTACTGGAGAGAGCGGCCGCGTGAGGATCCTCCCGAGAGGTTTGCGCGCTCCACACTCGTTGCTGATCCCCCGTTTGTGCCTCAGCATGCAGCAAGTCCTCGCAGCAGCGAGGGTAGATGGGTGAGCACTAGGGACCGAAGCAGACCGGATCGCGACATCTTGGAGATCGAGCAAGCCACCTTCTCGTACCACGAGTCCTTCCTTGTGCATATGCTGTCAACGTTCATCCAGAAGTTGCCACATGCGCTGGAAGCCGTGTTCAACGCCACGAAGAAGCCGCGGAAGATGAACTGGTACATCAAGTACACGGAGCGGATCGAACGGATCTGCGAGCCATATGTGCGCGTGAAGGTTGAGAACACGAAGGCTGTGGTAACGGTACGAGATCGCGAGTGGCTGGCGCTGGAGGGATCGTCGACGGTGACGCTGTACACGGACGTGATCAAGAGTCTGCTGGCTGAGGCGGTCTCGTGGCGCGGGCTCAAAGATGAAGCGGAGAAGGCCCTCGAGCAGTTCCGCGGTCGGTTCGACAATGTGAACATGAGCTTCGTGTTCCTTCGAGCGTGGAACGCCCTCAAGCACCAGAGAGAGTACATGTCACTGCCACGACAGGCGAACTACTTCCGTGGCGACCGGCTCCATCACTGGAACTTCGTGGTGGGAAAGGTGGAGATTGGCAGCGGGAGTCACGAAGAGAACCGCGAAGCCTTCCGACTGGCGACGGTCAAAGCGCTAGACTTTCTGCTAAATCTGAGCAGTGATCGCTACGGTAGCCGTTCGGCTAGTTGGCGCCCGAGTCCCGAGGTGAGGGAAGCAGAAACAAGGCATGAGCGAGCTCCGAAGGCAGCAGAAAACTGTCCGAGGGAGCAGAAGCGGAGCACAAGCCGTGATTCTTCGTCGAGTCGACAACCACGCGTCCCGCCAGCGGCCAGGAGTACAAGTACTTCGTCTGCCGTCCCACCAGCGTCTCCTGTCACCGTTGAACCCACGGAAAAGCCTGCTGTAGCGATCATCCCCAGCACTGACTCCAGCAGCAGCCACGAGACCACCGAGCCAGCGGAACACAGCGATCCAGGCGAGGAAATGAACATTAGCGGTACGATCTCACGCCAAGCACGAGGAGTTTCTGCGTGCTGCAGGTGCTTGTGGCTGGTAGTAGCCTGCTGGTCCTCTGACTTACCTTGTTCGTTTGCCTCATGCGATCGTGTAGATGTCAGCGATGCAACCCCAATTGACGCGACGACCATCTCAACCGCACCGTCTGCTGCAACTGGAAGGGCCAAAGCATCCGAGGTGTTTGCTGCTCCTCCTCCTGTTGCGACGACATCTGCGTCAGCCTCCGCCGCAGCATCGATGTCAATTCCTGCTGCTGTTGCGGCTGCTCCGTCTACAGAGGCCGCTTCAGCGACGCAGGCTTCGGCAAAGCCAGCAGCAGAGACACCGCGCAGATGCATGATGTGCGAGATGATCCGCATGCGGAAACCGGATGGCGAGCGCTGTCTGCGCTGTCAGCAGAGTGGAGCCCCAGTAGCTCATGTGGATACCCCGCTCGTCCGTCCTTGATGTTGCCTCGGCTCCAGGCTTCCTCGTTGCTGATGATACGAATTCTGCAGATAGGCAGAAGCGACAACGAACAAGACGACAGAACTCGACCCGCCCACCGTCTGGGACAAGGTATGCCTTGAGAGGAATGCTGTCGTGTCTGCGATTGATGGCTTGCATGATCATTGCGCAAAAGGCAGCAGAAGACGGTGAGCAAGAGACGGAAGCCGCCGGTGGTTTTATTTAATATGATGATTCGTGAAGTCCGAGCTGCTTGCTAGAGAGAAGCAGACGGCGACCAATAGATCGAGACGAGCTCAAGCCCGCGTTTGGTCGAGCAAGTCGCCCATTTCCCAGATCATGATGGCGCCCTCGGAGCCGACGGTGACGATCTCCTTGCGGTCGGGCGAGATCCGGACGGCGTTGATGGCCTCGCTGTGGCCGCGGCCGATGGCCACGGTCTCTCCGTTGTCGTAGTGCCAGAGCTTGAGCAGTCCGTCGCGGCCGCCCGTGGCGAAGAGCGTGCCGCTCTGCTCGATGTCCATGGCCAGCATCTCGAGGTCGGCGGCCTCCTCCAGGAAGCGGATGGCCTCACCATCGAAGGCGTCGAAGTACGTGATGCGCCGGTCCGAGCCGCACGTGAGCAGCTGGCTTTCGTCCGGATGGTACAGCACGCGACGGAACACGGTGGACGCGAACATGGCCTGCGTCCGCACGAAGGTCTCGAGGTTCCACACGATGCAGGACCCGTCGGAAGACGCGCTCACGCACGCGCTGCAGTCCTGGACTACGCGGATGGCGTTCA
>MBAC02007851.1:0-24322 GCA_001712635.2 Nothophytophthora sp. Chile5
GGTAGTCGAACTTGCGCAGCTCCTCCACGTACGGGTTGGCGCCGATGATCTTGTAGTCCGTGCCGGCCCAGAGGTTCACCAGCTTGGCCTCGCCCGAGTCCTCGTAGTAGAGCGCGCGCAGACTGCGTGTGCGGATGCTGGTGCTGGGCTCGAAGAACACCACGGTGGCCTTGCGGCCCAGATGCGAGATCACGCGGCCGTTCAGACTCTCGGGCTCCTTCATGGGCGCCACGCAGCCCTGCGAGCGCAACAGCTCCACGATCTGCAGGTGGCCGCGCCAGATGGCCAGGTCCAGCGCCGTGTAGCCGTCCTGCAGTCAGAGAGAGAGAGGCCATCGACGTAGAGATAGACACACAATCAGCACGGAGAGTCATAGCAAGAGACAGGCATCGGGGTAGACGGGGGCAGTTGCACGCACGTCTGTGAGCGCCAGCACGTCGGCGCCGAACTGCAGGAGCATCATGGCGATCTGCGTGTTGCCCGCCAGGCAGGCGCAGTGCAGCATGGAGAAGCCGCCGCTCTCCGTGAGCGCAGCCACGTCCGCCTTGCCGATCTTCAGCGTCAGGTAGCGCCGGCACTTGTCCACGCTTCCCTCCAGGATGGCCTCGCGGAGGTACTGGTTGCTCTTGCCCTGCAGCAGGTTCATCTTCAAGGGAGGGCGGGAATCGGCGAATGGGCGAATGGGCGACTCAACCCACGCGAATCAGAGAGAAGGGGGTACGCGGCGTAGCCTGTATACATACGTTCGCGTCAAGTATACAGATATCAGGTGCCGAAACGGATGTGGACCACATTACGCGGTCAGAGCGCACTTTGACGGTGGCGGTTTTGAGGAGTTTGGTATTTATAAATGGACAAATGGACAAATGGACAAATGGACAAATGGACGGAGATGGACCCAAGTCGTGAGTGATGGTGCTTGCAGCCACTCATCATCCAGCATCGCTTCGACCACTTGCAAAGTTGTCCTCTTCTGCGCAGGCGCTCCCCCCCCTCCCTCGCCTCCGATGGCCTTCGCGAATTCCTTCGAGGCGGTCCCACCGACGCCCTCCCCCCGTCCTCGTGCGGCGCCTGCCCTGACTGCCGACGTGCCCTTCAGCCAGCAGGAGAGTCCGCTGGCCACCGCGTCGCTGGCCTCGCAGCTGCTGGTGAGTTGGTACCAGCCGCTGGTGGCTCTGGGCGCTCGTCGGCCGCTGGAGCGAGCGGATCTGTGGCCTGTTTGCGCCGCCGACTCGTGCACCGCGCTGCAGAAGCGACTCGACCGCGTCTACGAGCCGCACGCGACGCTGCGCTTCGGCTTGTCGCCACTGGCCGCCGCGTTCCTGACGGTCTTCCGCCTGCCAATCCTGCTCGTGTTCGCCAACTACGCGGTCTACATCGTTGCCATGGCGGTGCAGTCGTACGTCGCCCAGGGGATCCTGGACTTCCTCAACGACCGCGATGACGTGCTCCACGTCCACAACGGCTTCGCGCTCGTGGCTTTGTTGGCCGTGGTATCCGTCGTGGCCATCACGTGCCGCAACTTCGGCTTCTTCTCGTCCTCGCGGATCGGCGTCAACATGCGCTCGCTCACCATGGCCGCCGTCTTCCACAAGAGTCTGCGGCTGTCGAGCGCGGCGCGGCAAGAGTTCACAACGGGGGAAGTGCTCACGCTCATGAGCGTGGACGCCGAGCGCGTGTTCAACGCCGTGATGCAGGGTCCGTGGTTGTTTGTGGCTCCTCTAGGGTTCTTGCTGTGCATCGTGCTCATTGGCGTGTTGTTCGACGCCGCGTCTGCGTTCTGCGGTGCCGCCGTGCTGGTTGTCGTGCTCACCGTCTCGATCCGCCAAGCCGATCAGATCGCTGCGATCCAGCGCCAACTGCTGCGCGTCGTGGACGAGCGCGTGAAGGTCACGGCCGAGGCGCTCCAGGGCGTGCGCGTGGTCAAGTTCTACGCCTGGGAGGAGCCGCTCGCCCGCCGCGTGGAGCAGATCCGAGCGACCGAGGTCGGTTTGTTTCGCAGCCTCCATTTCTATCTGGTTACGAATACGGTATTGCTTTTCCTCACGCCCGTGTTTGTCTCAGGATCGACGCTGGGTCTCTACGTGCTGCTGCACGGCGCCATTTCCGTGACGGACGCATTCACGCTCGTGGCGCTGGTCAACATTTGCCGCGCCGTAGTGAACGAGTTCCCGACGGCCTTGGCGGCGCTGTCGCAGGCCCAGAGCAGCTTCCGTCGCATCGACGCGTTCATGGCCAGCGACGAGTTCCAAGCGTCTCCGTTGGGGTCGAGCGGTGAGGCGGGGCGGATCTGCATCCGCAACGCGCGCTTCGAGTGGCCTGTGTCGTCGGTTGGGCCTCGTGTCGCTTGTGTTGAGCCGGAAGCAGTGACCGGTGACGTCATAGAAGCAGGAGATGCCAATTGGAACAACGGTGATGTGGCGCCTCCAGCCGGCGCCGGCGGATTCGCACTGGAAGGGGTGAGCCTCGAGATCCAGCCGGGGTCTCTCGTGATGATCGTCGGCACCGTCGGGTCGGGGAAAACCAGCTTCCTTAACGCACTGCTGGGCGAAATGAGGGCGCAGTCGGGAGAGTTTGAGACGCACGGCGACGTCTCGTTCGTGAGTCAGGAGGCCTGGATCCGCAACTCGAGTGTGAGGAGCAACATCCTGTTCGAGTCGCCCTTCGACGCGGAGCGGTACGAGCGCGTGCTGGAGGCCTCGCAGCTCGCGCTGGATCTGCACGCGCTTCCCGATGGCGATGCGACGGAGATCGGCGAGCGCGGGATCAACCTCAGCGGCGGCCAGAAGGCTCGGGTCGCCATCGCCAGAGCGTTCTACCGCTCGCAATACGACATCCTGATGCTGGACGACCCACTGAGCGCAGTGGATCCGCACGTGGCGCATGCGATCTTCGACAAGGGCATCATGGAGCTGGCCAAAGACAAGACGCGGCTGCTGGTGCTTAACAGCCACTACGACCTACTGGCGCATGCGGACAAAGTCTTGGTGCTTCAAGACGGTCGGATCGTGGGCGATGGAGTGTATGAGGAAGTGTTGGCGCGTTTCCCGGCCCTTCGTCACGAGAACAAACCAACCAATCACGAGGAATGCGACAGTCTGCAAGAGAACGAAGGTGAAGGCGACCAGCAGGTAGCGGCTTCTCTGGCGACTACTAGTACTGCTTCAAAGCCCCAAGGAGAAGCACGGGCGAAGGAGACAGGAAACTCCGACGGCAATCGTTTGGTGAAAGACGAAGACCGCGTCACGGGGACGGTGGGAGGACGAATCTACAAATCGTACTTTGACGAGACCGGTTTCAACGGGATCTTGGTGCTGGCGGTGCTTGTGGCGGCTTACACTGTGAGCCAGGGCATGCGCGTGCTCGTGGACTGGTGGCAGGGCCACTGGGCGGCCAACATGACTCGGAGAGGCGTCGATCCGACCTACTCGGGCACCGTCTTCGGCATGTGGTACGTGGCCTTCATCGTGGTCTGCACCCTTCTCACCCTCGGCCGTGGACTCTTGGTGACGGAGGCGTGCATTCGCAGCGCCAAGAACTTGCACGACGAGCTCTTCCGCCGCGTCCTGAGCGCGCCAGTGAACCGTTACTTCGATGTGACGCCAATCGGACGCATCCTGAACCGCTTCTCGAACGACCTGGACCAAATGGACACCGTGTTGCCGCAGCAGTACCAGATGGTGTTCCAGAACGTGGCCATGTCCGTGGGCTGCTTGGCCGTCTCGGCGGCGTCGTCCTACTGGATCGGCGTTTCCTACGTGCCGATGGTCGTGGTGTTCGTGTTGACCGGTCGGTACTTCAACAAGACGTCGCGCGAGGTGAAGCGGCTGGAGGGGATCAGTCGCACGCCGGTGTTCAACCTGTTTGGGGAGACGCTGTCCGGGCTGCAGACCATCCGCGCTTTCGAGATGCAGGACGCGTTCGTGGAGCTGAGCAAGGACGCCGTGGATGCAAACACGGCCGCGTACTTCTCGTACTGGGCTGCAGGGCGGTGGCTGGCCGTGCGCCTGGATTGGCTGTCGGTGGCCATCATCTTCGTGGTTTCCTTGTACCTCGTGGCGACCAAGGGCCAGATCACGCCGGTGGTGGCGGGCATCTCCCTCACCTACTCGCTCATGCTCACATCCATGATGCAGAACACGGTGCGAGCGGTCGATCGGACGGACAACGCCATGACGAGCGTCGAGCGGTTGCTGCACTTCCGCTCGATCCCCCTGGAGGAGGACAGTGCCGAGTGCATCCCCATCAACGCGGCTGCGTGGCCCTCTCGAGGAGCCATCAAGTTCGAGAATCTGTGCCTCAAGTACCGCCCGGAGCTGCCGCTCGTGCTTCGGGGCGTGAGTCTGGACATCGCTGCGGGCGAGAAAGTGGGCATCTGTGGCCGCACAGGCGCCGGGAAGAGCTCGCTCATGGTCGCGCTGTTCCGCATCTGCGAGTTCGAGAGCGGGCGCGTGGCCATCGACGGGATCGACATCCAGAAGGTGCGAATGCGCGAGCTTCGCCGCAGTCTGGCCATCATCCCGCAAGACCCCGTGCTCTTCAGCGGCCCGTTGCGTGAGAATCTGGACCCGTTTGGCGAGTACTCGGACGCCGCCATGTGGAGTGTGTTGCAGCAGGTGCACTTGGCCGAGGCCGTGGGCAAGTGGGGCGTTGGGCTGGACTTTGTCGTGTCGGAGGCCGGCGACAACCTGTCGGTGGGCCAGCGTCAGCTGTTGTGCATCGGCCGGGCGCTGCTGAAGAGCAGCAAGATCGTGGTGCTGGACGAGGCCACCGCCAGCGTCGACTCCGCCACGGACAATCTGATCCAGAGCACCATCCAGAAGACCTTCGCGTCCCAGACGGTGCTCATCATCGCGCATCGCATCAACACCATCCTGCACTGCGACAAGATCGCGGTGATGGACGCGGGTCGCGTGGCTGAGTTCGGCGCACCGTCGGAGCTCCTGGCGAAGGCCGGCTCGGCTTTCGCAGCGCTCGCGAGGCGCACGCAGGTATCGTAGCCACGGAGGTTTGGTCGGGCATAGCTATGAATTGTCATAGCATATGATCGTCATATCGTGGTCGCGCGCAGATCGTTCACGTTAGCGTTATCGGTGCTTTTCCGACTGAAGCTGGCATAACGTCATCGATCGATTACTAACTTTTAGTATGTGCCACTTCAACATGCCCAATCGAAGCGCAAAACACGGTGCTGTACACATGATTCTACAATACAAGGTGTCATTCAATGCTGCTCAAAGTAGCTTACCGCCAATCTTCCCTGCTTCAACCTCTCCAGCCCATCCCCCCATTTAATAATTCGAAGTGGATCGACTTCGCCGTGTATGAGTGGCTGCGACCCAGGCATGCTGACCACCCGCCGCCTGGCCGATTGCAGCAGTCCCCAACTTCCCTCGCGCTGCTCGGGACCGCCGCTCTCCTCTCGTCTGCGATGGCTTCTGCCGACCGCTACGTCGCCGCTCCCCCGACACCCAAGGCCGTCGCTCAGGGCGAAGGCGAAGGCGGAGGCAAACGCGCCAAGCCGACGCTGGCCGAGAGATACGCGGCCGAGAAGCCGTTCCGCGACCGCCCGAACCCGCTGCAGCACGCGTCGCTGGCGTCCGTGCTGGCAGCCCATTGGCTGCAGCCGCTGGTCTCTCTGGGGGCGCAGAAGGTGCTGGAGAGGGAGGACATCTGGGCGGTGGCGCCGGAAGACACGTGCGACGCGCTGCAACTGCGCTTCGAGAGGCACTACACGCCCGAGAACCCAGCGCCGCTCGGTCTCCCGCGCGTAGCCGTTGCGTTGATGAAGACATTCCGGCGGCAACTGCTGATCATCTTGGGCAACTACTGCGTCTACGTGACTGCGATGGTGCTGCAGCCCTACATTGCGCAGGCCATCCTCGAGTTCTTGAACGACCGCCCCAACGTGTTCCACGTGCAGAGCGGCTACGTGTTGGTGGGGCTGATGGCTGTCGTCTCCTTCGTGGGCATCACGTGCCTGAACTTCGGCTTCTTCCTGTCCTCGCGAGTGGGCGCCAACATGCGCGCAGTGACCATGGACCTGGTCTACCGCAAGGCGCTACGTCTCTCCTGCGTGGCTCGCCAGGCCTACACGACCGGCGAGATCACCACGTTGATGAGTGTGGACTCGGAGCGCATCTTCTTCGCCGTGATCAACGGCCCGTGGCTTCTTGTGGCGCCTCTCGCATTCCTCATCACGGTCATCCTGATCGCACTGCTGTTCGACGGACGCTCTGCGCTTTGCGGCGCTGTCTTGCTGGCCATGGTGCTGTACATTTCGGTGCGAATGGCTGAACACATCGGTGCCATCCAGAGTGAGCTGCTTCTGGTCGCGGAGGAGCGCGTGAAGGTGACATCGGAGGCGCTGCAAGGCGTTCGCGTGATGAAGTTCTACGCGTGGGAGGACTCGCTCGCCAGCCGTGTGCAGGAGATCCGGGCGACGGAGATCCAGCTCTACCGCAAGTTCCACTACCTGCAGATCGCCAACACCATCCTGCTCTTCCTTACCCCCGTCTTCTTGGGTGGACTGGTCATGGGCATGTACGTCGGACTGTATGGCACCATGACTGTCACAAACGCGTACACCCTCATCAACGTGGTGAACATCAGTCGACTGGCGGTGAACCTGTTCCCGCTGGCGGTGGCTTCCATCTCTCAAGCGGCAGTCGCCTACCGCCGCATGGACGCATACTTGGAGAGCGACGAGATCGGGGCAGACTCTCCTCGCCTTCCAGAGCAGCCTCGTGCCTCCGATCGTTCGTTTGTCAATGGAACGATCTCGGTACGCAACGGCCACTTCCGGTGGTCTCTCACTTCTGCGCTTGCTCCTGAACTGGTGATTGTGCGGTCGTTGGAGTCTGCTAGCGCTGTCACAGATGAGGACGCGGAGTCGCCAGCCGTCTTGACGCACGAGTTCTCCCTGGAAGGGGTGAACCTCGAGATCGACGCTGGAGCTCTCGTCATGGTCGTCGGCACCGTCGGAGCCGGCAAGTCGAGTCTGCTGCATGCGCTTCTGGGTGAGATGATACTGGTCGATGGCACGGTGGACGTCTGTGGCAGACTGTCTTACGTGAGTCAGGAGTCGTGGATCCGCAACGCAACTGTGAAACAGAACATCTTGTTCGAAGCAGATTTCGACGCGGAACGGTACGAGGCCGTGCTGGAGGCGACGCAGCTGACGTTGGACCTCCATGCACTTCCAGATGGTGATCAGACGGAGATTGGCGAGCGAGGGATCAATCTCAGCGGGGGGCAGAAGGCTCGCGTGGCGATCGCTCGAGCCATGTACCACTCCAACTACGACGTCCTGATCCTGGACGACCCGCTCAGCGCAGTGGACCCGCACGTCGCTCATGCAATCTTCAGTCAGTGCATCGTGGATCTGGCCCGAGAGAAAACCCGATTGCTGGTGTTGAACAGCCATTACGACTTGTTGAAACATGCGGATAAAATTCTGGTGCTCCAAGACGGCCGCGTCGCTGGCGACGGGACGTATATTGAGATTATGACGCAGTTTCCGGATCTTCAGAGCATCAGCGACCAACTCGAGAAACACGAACAAGACGTGATCGACGAGCACGAAGTCGAAGCGGCTGTGGATAGCAAAACGCCAGCGGCACCAGAACCGGAAGTGACCATGACACAAACGGACCAATCGAATGTCCAGACGCGACGTGAAGGGGACTCCCCCAGCTTGATCCAAAGCGAAGATCGCGTGAAGGGGAAAGTGAGCGGCCGAACCTACAAGTCGTACTTTGACGAGACCGGCTTCAACGGAGTCGCCGTTGTGCTCACCATAACCGTCGCATACCTGGTGGGTCAAGGGGTGCGGATCCTCGTGGACTGGTGGCAGGGTCACTGGGCCAGAGCAATGGAACATTCGGAGGCGAGCCCCAGCTACTCAGGCGTTTGGTTCGGTATGTGGTACGTTGGCTTCATCGTGGTGTGCGCGGTGCTGACCATCGGGCGAGGGCTGCTGATGATGGAGTCTTGTATTCGAAGCGCGAAGAACCTGCACAACGAGTTGTTCCGCCGTGTGTTGAGCGCCCCCGTGAATCTGTACTTTGACGTGACGCCCGTGGGTCGAATCTTGAATCGCTTCTCCAACGATCTGGACCAGATGGACTCCATCCTGCCGCAGCACTACCAGTCGCTGTTCCAGAGCCTGAGCGTCTTCGTGGGGTGCTTGGTGGTCTGCGCCATGGCCTCTTTCTGGGTGGGGCTCTCCTATCTGCCGATGCTGCTGGTCTTTGCGGTCACCGGACTATACTTCAAGAAGACCTCTCGGGAGGTGAAGCGCCTCGAAGGAGTCACGCGCTCGCCCGTGTTCAACTTGTTCGGGGAAACACTCAATGGTCTGCACACCATTCGTGCCTTCGAGATGCAACAGCAATTCGTCCAGCTGAACAAGGCAGCGGTCGACGACAACACGTCGTTCTACTTCACGTACTGGGCGGCCGGCCGCTGGCTGGCGATCCGGCTGGACTGGCTGTCGGTGCTGGTCATCTCCATCGTGTCGTTCTATCTGATCCTCTCGAAGGGCCAGACGGACTCGGTTGTGGCCGGCATCTCGCTCACGTACTCGTTGATGCTCACGTCGATGATCCAGTGGGTCGTGCGAGCGGTGGACATGACGGACAACGCGATGACGAGTGTGGAGCGCCTGCTGCACTTCCGCGACATCCCGACCGAGACGGACCACGCGGACTGCGTGCCCATCAACTGTGCTCTTTGGCCGTCACGAGGCGCCATCCGCTTCCACAATTTGTGTCTGAGGTACCGCCCCGAACTGCCTCTGGTGCTTCGTGGCGTCAGTATGGAGATCCAACCGGGAGAAAAAGTGGGCATCTGCGGTCGAACGGGGGCCGGCAAGAGCTCGCTCATGATCGCGCTCTTCCGCATCTGCGATTTCGCCTCCGGCACCATCGTCATCGACGACATCGACATTGAGCGAATCCGACTGTGTGATCTGCGTCGCACTCTGGCCATCATTCCCCAAGACCCAGTGCTCTACAGCGGCTCCTTGCGCAGCAATCTGGACCCCTTCGGGGAATACACCGACGCTGCCATCTGGTCGGTGCTGCACCAAGTGCATTTGGCGGGAGCGGTCACGAAATGGGGCGCTGGCTTGGACTTTGTGGTCTCCGAGCAAGGCGACAACCTGTCGGTGGGCCAGCGCCAGCTGCTGTGTATTGGGCGTGCTCTCCTGAAGGACAGTCGGGTCGTTGTGCTGGACGAGGCCACCGCCAACGTGGACACGACGACCGACCACCTCATCCAAGCGACGATCCAGGGGACGTTCGTGGACAAGACGGTGCTCATCATCGCGCATCGCATCGACACGATCCTCCACTGCGACAAGATCGCCGTCATGGACGCCGGGCACGTGGTGGAGTTCGGGTCTCCGTCGGAGCTGCTCAGCCAGTCGGAATCCATCTTCGCCTCGCTTGCCAATCGTTCGCGGCTACGAGACTGAAGCCCATTCGCAGGGCAACGAAAGCGTGGGGTGAAGTACGAGCATTTAGTAGCTGGAAGTTGGCCGAAGAGGTCAATTACTGCTTCATGCAGCGGAGGTGGCAGAGGCAACGCGATTGATGGGAATATGCATTTTTGTATTGGACTTGAATGTTATGAATGCGAAGCCAGGAATGCAAGATACTGCAGGGCACCGCAATACAAAGGCGGAGACGAGACCTCAACGGCAGCTCCGGACGAGTAAACGGAAGCTAAAAACGAACTCTCAGGCCTTTGGGTCCTCCTAGTTCAGCAGGAATCGCCCCAGCATCGAGCGCAGGTTGCGGCCTCGCGTCGGCTCCCCCGCCACGAAGGTGTCGCCCATGTCATCGAACGTCGTGCCCGTGCTGTCCGGGCATGGAGTCGCCCCCTCCTGCTCACTGGTGCTTTCAGGGCAAGGGGTCTCGGTCACAGCAACCGCTTCTTCCGGCGCCTGCGTCGACGGACAGGGGGTTTCCGTCGGAGTCGGTGGGGCATCGGTCACCGTTGGAGGGGTGAACGGCGTGTCCTCCGTGGTTTGTGGCGTCTCGGGCACCAGAGTGAGCGTCGACGGGCACGGAGTCTCAGTCGGCGCCGAAGGAGTATCAGTCACCGTCGGAGGGTTGAAGGGGGTCTCCTCCGTCGTCTGAGGCGTATCGGGCACTAGCGTATACGTCGGGCACGGTGTCTCCGTCGGCACCGGTGGAGTATCGGTCACAGCGGGGGGAGTGTATGGGGTCTCCTCCGTCGCCTGAGGCGTCTCAGGAACCAGGGTGAACGTCGGACACGGCGTCTCGGTGGCCGTAGGAGGAATGTACGGCGTCTCCTCCGTCGTTTGAGGAGAAATCGGGGCCGGAGTCTCAGGCACTAACGTAAACGTCGGACATGGCGTGTCGGTCGGTGTCGGAGGGATGTACGGTGTCTCCTCCGTCGTCTGGGGCGAACTCGGAGCTGGGGTCTCGGGCACCAGCGTGAACGTCGGGCAGGGGGTTTCCGTCGGCGCCGGCGAAGCCTCAGTTACAGCGGGGGGAGTGTATGGAATCTCCTCCGTCGTCTGAGGCGAACTCGGAGCCGGAGTCTCCGGCACCAGCGTGAACGTCGGGCACGGCGTGTCAGTCTCTTCCGTCGTCTGCGGCGTCTCAGGTACCAAGGTGAACGTCGGGCAAGGGGTCTCAGTTGGCGTCGGCAAGGTTTCAGTCACTGCGGGAGGGACGTACGGCGTCTCCTCCGTCACTTGGGGCGTCTCGGGAACTAGCGTGATTGTCGATGGACAGGGCGTTTCAGTCGGCGTCGGCGTCGGCGAGTAATTGGTTGGTGCCGGCGTCGGGTACTCGTAGGTCGGCACCCCCGTCACCGTCGAAGGGGTCCACGGCGTTTCCTCTTGCATCTGGGGCTCAGTCGGAGCTGGCGTAACGGTGGACAGCGGGATTGGCGTTTCCGTGGGCATTGGCGTGTAAACGGTTGGCACAGGTGTCGGATACTCATACGTTGGCTCCGTTGCCGCCGGAGGGGTCCACGGAGAGGCCTCGGGCGCTTGCGTTTCTGTCGGGGCTGGCGTTTCAGTCACGACAGTGGACTCCGGACACGGCGTTTCCGTCGGAGGGGTCCACGGAGAAGCCTCCGGAGCTTGCGTTTCCGTCGGAGTGGACTCCGGGCAAGGCGTTTCCGTTGGCGCCGAGGTGACGAAGGGCGGGGACGACTCCATTGGAGTGGATGCTGGCACCTCCGTCGTCGGTGGCAGAGTCTCGGGCGCGGGCGTGTGGGACTCGGGGCACGGCGTGACTGTCGGATCCGGAGTGTCCGTCACTGCTGGGACCGACTCCTCCACCATCGGAGACTCCCACGTCGTCACGGACGACGTCGAGGCATACCCGGTCGCGCTCGCCGAACAGGTTGGCACCGAGCCCAGCACGATGGCCAGCGTCACCAAATACTTGATTTGAATCATCTAGGGTGCGGTACTGATGTGGCAGCGAGTGAGACTTGCGACCGGCTTCAAGTAGGTCCTTTGCGGGAAAAAGGAGAAATGGGAAGCAAGAGGCTGGTTACTGCAGCCTGCTGCACTCTGCCACATGGGACGACCCAGTGGGGACGGTGCTTGAAACTTCTCCCTGAGCTCCAGGAAGCACACGGGAGTTTCAGTTGAACAGAGATGGCGGTGGGTGAAAAGGCACAAAGAGGCAGGCTCCTGCGCACGTGCCGGTGGAGGTTTCGTGCGAAACAAACAGGGAATTGAGTAGGGAAAGAACCCCGGAAAGGTCGCGGAAGCACCGGGGACTCTGGCGGGGTGGTGCCGTTATGACTCCTTCCGGAAGGGGCGGAAGGACCACCCAGCCATGAAGCAAAGCGGGAGAGGCCGCGATGGGGACTCGACCCCAGATCAACATCCTCGACAGGGCATGTAGCTGAGCGACGAACAGCTTTATGAGAATCCGGTGTCGTGCATCGTGACAGCCCACCGCTTCATGAATACGGACTGACAGTAACGGCACTCCAAGAGCCTCCTTGCGAGCTGAGGAAAGCCGCATTGGCGACCTTCCACTGCGCCTAGTGATTCAACTCTCCAACTGCAGTTCCCTTCCTCCACCAAGAGCATGCAACGGAAACTCAACTGTATTGTACTTTGGGGGCAGCAAGACATGAATGAACCCAGCCAGACACCCCAATTGAAACCACCCGCGCGTCCTATGAGTGGGGCACGCCACTGCCGCTCGTCACAACTCGTTCTTCTGCCACGGGCTTTGCAAGCTGCAACTCGGCTGCCGAAGGGAGGCCCTATTATAATCGGGACGGGGTGTCGGAGGTCGGGGTCGGGGGTTTAGACCGCGAGAACAGGAGGAACTCGAGCGCGTGTCGGTTCGCTGTAGAGCAGCCAGCGACTCGAATCGGGCTGCTCCGAAAGAGTTCTCCACGGGCCACTGGCAGTCACGGCGTCTTCCCTCGGACATGCGGCGGGATCGAATCTGAGTCGCTTGAATGTGGGGCTGCAAAGTCAGGACGCGCGTGGTTGGAGACCTCGTCAGTGGCCACAAGAGTCTGGAGGCGTGGAGGGATTAAAACGCGGATTAAGCACGTCCCTTCCGTGTCGAAAGCGAGATGCACCTGCGCCTGGGCAGCCGAATCTGTCGTCGCTCACGTTGCGCGCGCCCGGTGCTGCCACTGTGAGCGAGATGAGTCTGTGGATTGACAGATTCCGCACACCAATCTGTCACAACGATTCCTCAATTCCAAATGTAGACCAAATGCGCGATATTAATTGCGAAGGTAGGCTGTCCACTCTAACTGCAGATATGAGCACAAACAAGTCTTTAAACTACAAATATCGCACCAATAAATAATTGCATTTGTCATGAAAGCTAAAGTAAAAACTACATGATGCATAGGTGACATTACCCTTCATTGCATTCATACACGCATTTGAATTACATACGTACCATTTCGAACACATATCGTAACTTTCTTTCAAATATGGCCGCTTTCATGTATTGCATATCTACGCCGTATTTACTGTTCAATTGCAATTCCCTCAAGCACAGCAAAATGCCGATTTTGCCACTTCTTTTTCGTGGGAATTACAAATAACGCCTTGAAGGCTTTGAAACATAAAACTTATGTCCCGCATCGTCGCATATTTACGAAGATAACGCAACATCAACTCCGTTACCGAATCAACGCCCTCATATTTCGTAATTACTTCCAATCACAGCCCTCCACCAGGCGAGATTCCAAAACCTGGCGGGCTCATCACTTGCTGCGTCGCCCTCCCGTCGTCGGAGGCGGCATCGCTCGCTCACTCTTCCACTTGCTGCGCCATGGACCTCACGGCCGACGTCTTCTCCGCCGGGTCCAGCAGCAGACGCCTCCGGGCCTCCACGCGCGACAACGCGACGCAGGCGGTCGCGGCCTTCGCGCTTCTGCTGCTGCAGCGCTCGCTGCTGCTGCATTCGGCCAACACCTTCCAGACGCTGGCGCTGCTGCTGCTGGGCGTGTTGCTGCTGCAGCTGGCGGCGGACGCGCTCTCGTCTCGCTCTCGGGCGCGTGGCGGCTCCGTTCAGCGCTGGCTGGCGCTCTTTGACTCGCAGCAGGCGCTCACTGGCGCGGCGCTGGGTGGCGCGCATTTGCTGGTGCAGTGTTGGCTGCGGGCGCATGCACTGCGCCACTTCGGGCTGCTGTTCGCGTTTCTGTTGGACAACGCGGGGCTTCTGCTGCTGCAGCCGCTTCGGGACTTCCACACTAAAAGCACGGACAAGACCTTCACGGGGCCGCTGGTGCTGCTGGGCTACCTGCTGGTCGCTGGGGTGGACGCCGACGAGTACGGCGCGCTGCTGCACACGTTGGCGCTGCTCGCTCTAGCATTGGCGCTGCAGATCGCAGCTGACAGCTCCGTGTTGCGTGAAACGTCTAGCGTTGCACCGGGCCGTGGTGAGTGCTCACTGCTTTCGCTGGGCGGTGCGGTCGCTTTCTCCACTCTCCTGGCAGCACTGACGCCCGCCAGCTTCGTGCGCGCGCAGCAAATCTTCAACGACCGCGCGACCGCCGATGGGGGCGTCATGAACGCGTCGCTCTGGACGCTCTGTCTCGCAGGCGCCGCCAACTGCCAATTCATGGCTGCACGTTATCGCCAGGTGCAAGCGTCTTCGTCGTCTCCCGTGGAAGCCAAGACGCAGTTGGTGTGCTCTGCAACTGGACTGCTGTGTGCGCTGCTGGCTGCGGCCTGGCAACGTGAATGGCTGCGCTGCATTCTGGATGCCGCCGCTTGCGGAGTCGTCCTGTACGCGCACGTGGCGCAATGGCGGCGTGTCCGCATCTTCAGTTCCAAGCCAGACAACGAATTTTACCTGGATACCTATCGCTCTAGTGCACTTTCACCCAGCTCCGACGCCGGCGTGGCCTCAGGGCTCTCGCACGTGCTAACCGTGCTGTGGGCGCAACGCGCCTCGCGCCAGCTACTGCTGTTCCTGTCGGCCAACGTGGCTTTCATGTTCGTGGAACTGGGCGTCGGATTGTACACGAACTCGCTCGGACTCATGGGCGACGCTGGCCACATGCTCTTCGACAACGGTGCGCTCGTGATCGGCCTCGTGGCATCCTACATTGGCCAATTGCCGCCCGATGCGAGCTTCACGTACGGATACGGCCGCGTGGAGGTGCTCTCCGGTTTCCTGAACTCGCTGTTGCTGCTCGTGGTGTCCTTCCACCTGCTGGCGGAGGCCGCTACGCGCTTCACGGACCCACCCGAGGTCACCACGGACCATCTGCTGCTCACATCGACGGCTGGACTGGTCGTCAACCTCGTGGGGCTCTTCTGGTTCCACGACCACGTGCACGGCCACAGTCACAGCCACGAGGGCGATGTGGAAGGTGTGGAAGGCTGCAGCGGAGGCCACGGTCACAGTCACGGCCACAGCCATCACCAGACCCATGGCGAAGACGCAGCCGAAGGCGGTCGGGGTGGCGGCAACAGCAACATGTACGGCGTGTACCTGCACGTGCTAGCCGACACGCTGGGCAGCGTGGGCGTGATCATATCTTCGGTGCTGATTCAAATGTATGAGTGGCACGTGGCCGACCCCGTGTCCTCAGCGCTCATCTCGCTGCTCATCCTGGGCAGTACGTTGCCACTACTGCGCGACACGGCACGCCAGCTACTACAGGGGGCGCCGAAGGAGATGGAACGTGATGTGAACGCGGCGCTGGAAGACGTACAAGCGCTCGTCCCCGGCGTGAAGCGCGTCACGCGGTGGCATCTCTGGCGCCACACGGGGGACGTGTGTGTGGCCACGCTCCACCTCGAGGTAGCACCGTCGGCCGACGAGCAGAGCGTGCTGCAGCAGACGCGCGTCATCTTCCGCCGCCGCGCACAACTCGACGAATTCTTGTCTGTGCAGATTTCCAAGCCCCACGTCACGGCGTCGGATAGAGGAGGTGACGAACAGGGGACGACTAAGAATGGCTGCACCGTCAGCCACCAACACGGCCACGGCCACAGTCACGGCCACAGCCACAGTCATGGGGGGCAATCACCGCTAGCCACTCACGCTGGCCCTCCCAAGCAGCCCCAGCCCCTGCACTCCCACGCTCAGCAACCACCACCAGTGCCCTCAAGGATGAGCACGCACGAGAACCCAGCAGGTGACGACGGTCGCCGCCTCGCCGCCTCAGTGCAGCCGCCACAGAAGCTCCACAACCTGCACCACCACGCGGCTTTCGTGGCTTCCCCCGTGGCGATCTCGTCAGCTCCCTTGCAGTTCGGCCAGCGACAACGACGACAACAGATGAGCGTCAACGGGGTGTCTGGCTCGGACGGCTGGTAGCAACAGCGTGTCACCGTCTCTCCAACGCAATGCTCCGTGTGCCCCTATCGCTTTCCACCTCGACCGTCTTGATAAAGGAAACCTCATGAATGTGTTGTGCTTTATTGTACTTTAGCAGATTGTTCACCCTTCGCTGGACGCTGGGGAGTCGAACGTGACGTGACTGCTGCGGATCGTTGGTGTCTTGCCGCCGTTGCTCGTGAGGTCATGGGAGGGCTATTTCAGGGGTGGGAGACAATGGCTTGAGCCATTGCGGCGCTCGCCTGCATTCGCCTGGGCCTATTCCCGTCACCTCATGCGCATCCGTCCGCCATGAAAAGCAAGCAGCTAGCCGATCGCCCCTTCTCCGAGGGCTCTCCCTCGCAGCTGCTTGTGGACACGCGGTCGTCACAGTCCTTGGAACCTGTGCGGCTACCGGCGAAGCTGCGAGACCGCGTTGAGCGTGCGCAACGGCGAGCAGCCGCCGCCAAGGATGGCGTTTCCATCTTCACGACGGACCCCAAGAGCGGGTCGGCCTCGGGTCCAGCAGGAGCAGCGAGCAGACGAATCTCCACGGCCCCATCAACAACAGCAGGCGTCACTACGACGGCTACCGGGCAGCCACTTCGCGCTTCGACGGCGAACGGTGGACTCGAGACGGGCCAAAGCAGCGGCGCAGGGAACAAGATGCACCTGCCGGAGGTCGTTCTGAGCCATAAGATGCGTGACTTCGAGGCGCGCGCGAACCCCGGGAGCAGTGCGGCGCAGCTGCTGGCCGAGCCGCCTGACCGCAGTTTACAACGGCTGTCGCTGGAGGACCGCGAGCGCGTGATGCTGGCCATGCAGAGCAAGATCCGCCAAATCGCGAGCGACGTGGATGCCAACTTCGTGCGGCTCACCAAGCGGCTGGACGCGAACGGCGTGTTCGACTCGGCAGCCAACGTGCAACGCGCACAAACGCTCTGCCTCGTGGAGCTGCAGCGCCGTTGTAAACTCGAGCGGCTCCGAGACGAGGCCATGCGTGAGGTGCTGGAGCTCCCGCCGACGCCTCGGACGTTAGCTCGAGCTGCTGCCAGTTCGGCCCACAAACTCAGTCAGCTGCTGAGTCCTCCCTGCCAGCGATCTATCGACGAGGCGACAACGTCAATTGCTCCCAAGACAGCGTCGTCCACCCACCGTAAGCGAAAGCAGGACCGCACCGCCCCCAAACTGCTGCCCACGCTCCGTCCAGCGCGCAGCAGTCCCACCAAGCGGGGCAGCAAAAGCAGCCAAGACAAGCCGACGTCGCTGTCTCCAGCCTCCGCTACCACGGGCAACTCCTCTGGTACTGGCACGGGGCGGTTGGTTGCTCGCCGCGGAGGCCTCGCGCCGCCCATGGCCGTGCTTCCACCTGTGGTGCGGGAGGAGTCCAGTGTTGTTACCGCCACTGCGGGCAACGCGAGCGCTCGCGAGGGCGATCTGTACTCGCGGCATCCGCACGTGACGCAGGTGCTTCAGCTTCTGGCAGCGGGCGAGTCCTCGGCCAGCAGCAACGCATACTCCAGCGGCAACAACAGCAGCGCCGAAGCCGACATGGAACACGCGCGTGTGCTGGACCCAGCGGACGAGTGGGCGCAGCGCTCGGCCAACTACCAGGCGGTAGGGGCGCGCGCAGCAGAGGCGCTCCATCGCCGTGCCGAGCGCCAACGGTGGGATACGACGAGTCATTTTTACAGCACCAACGCGGCCCGAAGCGTGTCATCCGTCCCCACAGCGCTCCGAGAGCGTCTGGAGGTCCAGCAGAACGCCTGGACAGGAGACGGCGGCTCGCAAAGAAGCGACAACAGCACGGAGGTCGGGGGCGCTGGCGACGCGGAAAAAGACCGACGGAATCAGCGACGGCGCGACCAGGAGGTCTATACAGAACTGCAGACGCGCATCCGCGAGCGACTACGCGCGAGTGAGCGGCGAACACGGACAGCGGCAGCGGCGGTTCGCGTGGTGGGCGCGCGCGGCCAAGCTCGAAAACTACAGACCGCACCAGGGAAAATTCTGCCGACCGCCAGCTCACAGGCGACACTACTGGGCAGCAGCAGCTCTCCACCTCGAGGGTCGCACCCGCTGCCAGCTCACGCTCCAGCGCTCGGCGTCAGTGCATCCGAGCCAGCTCTGACCACTGCCATTGCGTTGGTCTCGTCCCCCAACTCAGCCTTGGGGCCATCCTCTCCGCTATTGCACTCTCGGCCTGGCACTCGCGCGCGGATTTCGGTGTTGGAGCAGAAGGCACGACTCGCAGTCATGGCAGACGCGTCACAGTCGGCGGCGAGATACGGACGCGTCGGACTGCGGAAGGACCTGCTCATTGGTGCGCCGCGTACGCAGTCGGACAGCAACGCCATCGGCCGCCACTCGGAAGCGCGGATCGCGTATCGGAGGGACTCGGCGCAGACGTGGGCGTGGCGCCCGCCGCCAGGCACTGCCAGCAGCTTGGAGCACGGCGTGGAGGCGATTCCAGAGGGAGCCAAGGAGCAGGACGAGGCCGAGG
This sequence comes from Nothophytophthora sp. Chile5, assembly GCA_001712635.2. Classification (NCBI taxonomy): domain Eukaryota; phylum Oomycota; class Peronosporomycetes; order Peronosporales; family Peronosporaceae; genus Nothophytophthora; species Nothophytophthora sp. Chile5. Next base: position 18,313 of record MBAC02007851.1, read on the forward strand.
ACCGTTTCGACGAGGAAGGCGGCAGTGACAAGGACGAGGATCCGGAAGGCGAAGACGGAGAGGAGGACGGCGAGGCTGGAGACGACGACTGGGAAAGCGTTGAAAGTAGTCGCGCACCCTTCTCGGCTCGCAGCTCGCTCAGCATGTCGTCCGTGAAGCGGCACGCCAACAGCGGCAGCCGAATGCACGGCAAGAATAAGAAGCCTCCGCCGACGCAGCGTCGACTGAGCCGGGGCACCGGCAGTGTGCGCTCCATGTTCGCAGGAACGGCACTCTCGGGTAACTCATTGACACTGCACGCTCGGCTCGAGGCCATCTGGCGCGGCCTGCAGTTCCCCTTTTCGCACAAACTGGTCATGCTGGATCGCTTATCGACGCTGCAGGACGCCGGGGCCTTCGTGTCGGCGCTGGAGCACTGGGAGCGCGTGACTCCTCTGGTGGCTATTCGCGAGCGCATGAAGCTCGCGCTGGTTGCGTTCGCCGATCGCGGTGAACTGCGTGTGAGTGAGAGACTCACCCCGTCCGAGTGTGCGCTCGTGGCTGGGCTGACGCAGTCGGAGCGCGTGGTGAACGCCTCCGAATCAGCTGGTGACATCCCCACAGCACCAGGCAGCCTCACTGCCGCTCGCGAGTTCGACCCGTCGTGCACCGCGCCTGTCTTCGTCAGCTGGGTGCGTAGCCTCCTCTCTCTCTCTCACTGTGTTGCACTTGTGGTGGGAGGCGCTGCATCTCGCTGCTTGCTGAGTGATGCGCTGTTGTTGGTGTGCTGGGCCGTGCAGATCAAGGAACACATCGAAATCGTGACGCACCAGATGCAGAAGCTCGCGCTGGAGCTCAAGACCCGCACGGGCGAGGAGCTCCAGTTCCAGGGTCATCCGTACCCACGTCGAGTGTGAGTAGCTGCCCGACGCAGCAACAGAACCGCAGCCGACAGGACGAACGGGCGATTCGGCAGCCAGGCAGGATGGCCTGGGCGTAGGAAACACGAACCATTTGTGGTGGCTGGTGAGGACGGAAGAAGCAAATGCACAGCCCAGGTTCCTTCTACCTGCCGGCTGTCTCTCTTGGTTTGGATGCTCTTCGAGTCATTTGCATGTAAAGTTCTCGTCCGAGCGTCTGCTACCAGTGGAGGGGCAGGAACAAGGAGAAGGAGGAGTGGCTGATCCACCGACGTGACAGGCTTCGCGCATTATCGTGAAGCCGTGGCACGCAGCAGAAACACCGCCACATGTGTTCGTCCTGCTGATGCATCAAGCAAAGAGGCAGGCAGAGCCACCATAACTTGCAAGGCCACGTCAAGCCCATCAAAGCAGTGAGGAAACCACGCCGACTAGACCTCGAAGATACTTCTGAAGCGGGTGGACGATTGGCAGTGGCAGCCTACACAGTAAGGGTTTAGCCAGAAAAGAAGCTTTCTTCCTTCAATGAAGCTTCATCCACATGGGAAAGCAGGGCCACTGCTCAAATCCGAGCAAACGGAGCACTTTGCTGGTTGGAGAATCGCATCGCTTCCCTGCTGCCCTCAACCTCCATCGTTGGCTAGTCTGTCCACCTGCTGCAGCTCCGTTTGGCCTCCCATCTGCTCTCCGGCAGGAAAAGCTTACGAGGAGGTGTCCATGTTGCCTCGGCCAGTGCCACTGCCGCTGTCTCCGCCGCGGTCCGCGGGTCTGCTGCCGCCCCCCGATTCGTTATTCCCTCCTGCTGCGCCGCCCCCAGTCGTGTCCGTGTTGCTGTTGCCTCCGTCGCGCATGCTTTCCTCGATGGCCAGACGCAGCAGCTCATCCTCGTCCATCTCGTCCACCTCCATGCCGCTCACGTCGTGCTCGTGCTGGGTGGAGGCCGTGGTGGCGGCTGCCGAGCTCCCGCCACCGTTCTGCGACGCCTGCGATGACGACACAGCCGACGTGGCGGGCGACGAGGCCGCCGACTGGCCGCCCGCAGGTAGCCCCATGTTCTGCAGGATGTTCTGCAGCTCCGACATCTGCACCGACTGGCCGCCAGTGCCGGCCGCCCCCGCCGCGCCGCCCGCGCGGCCCTGATCGCCCGCCCCCATGGCGCCCAGCATCTGCATGATGGCGTTGTGGTCCAGCTGCACGTTGTTGGCGCCACCGCGGCCGCCGTCGCTGCCGGCCGACGACGCCTGCGCGTTGTTCATGCAGTCGTTCACCTTCTTGGCTAGCTCCTCGTCGCGAGAGCTGTCCTTGTTCTGCCACGTCAGAGCAAGCGGCAACCGCATATACACAGCACGCGTATGTCCGTCAGCAGACACGCCCACAATCACAGCAGCACGAAGCGGTTTCCCAACCACCACAGTCAGCCAGCCAGCCTTGTCGCACCTGCATCCAGAAGAAGAACCGTCGGGACGAGTTCTTGTACTGCAGGATGTAGACGCGGTCGCCCTCGCGGCCCGTGTCCACCTTGCCGAAGGACGCGTCGTCCGGGAAGATGATAAAGTCCTGCGGCATCGAAAGAGGAGGCGATTGGGATCGTTAGCGCTTCAGTCGCCGTCCTCCTGCAACGCTCACTGGCCGGACGCACCTCGGGGCTGGCGCCAGTCTGGCGATCCACCCACTGGAAGTGCAGCAGCTGGTCGTCGCCGCGCGAGAGGCAGACCTTGCCCTTCTCCAGCTCAGGAGAGATCAGGAACTTGCCGTTGGCCGCGGGCTTCACCGTCATTTTGCCAGCATTAAATGACACCAGCTCGTTCTGCGCACACACGACAGGGTGACGTTAGCGCATCAGTCTGCTGCACATGACGCAGGAGACAGGCACGCACGCGGCCGGCGGGGCTAGGCGCGCCGAAGACGTTGCCGAACTGCGGGAAGAGGGACGCCATGTTCGTCGCGTTGCTCCTTCAAAGATATTCTGCGTCGAGAGAACGCCAATCGAACGTTCGATTGGATCCGAGGCGTTAAATTGCGCGCTTTCTGAAGATAGTCTGGGTTTAAGAACAGTCGAGTAGACTGACATCGATGGAAAATTCTGTACGAGCTGGTTAGGAGGATTGGCCACGGGGGACGAGATCCTTGTTTTGAGGGAACCCAATCTGGATTTTGAGGGAGCCCAATCTGAAGCCGCGTTGGATCGCTCGGACTCGAATCATTCGGCCAGCGGCGACGATGGCGCGGCAAGTGCTCAACTACCACGACGTGCAGCTCTACGACTCGGATGTGGCGCTGTTCGCGTCACGCCAATGGCTGAACGACAACGCGCTCAACTTTTACTTCCAGTATCTCTACCAGACGCTGTGTCTGCGCGGTGACGGCAGCAACAGTGATGTGCTGCCCATGGATCCGGCCGTGGTATCGTGCATGCTGCACCAGTGCGAGGACGATGACGAGTACGCAGATCTGGCTCGAGGTCTAGATCTACAAAATAAGCAGTTGTGCCTCATCCCAGTCAGTGACAATGCCGCGCTGGACGGTCAAAGCAGCCATTGGTCGCTGTTGGTATTCCGGAGTGGACGGTTTGAGCACTTCGACTCCAGCGGCGGACTCAATTCTCGCGCGGCTCAACGGATCGCCAGTACGTTTGAGGTTCTGTTACGTGCGGTTGGTAGACACGATGGCGACCAGGCAGGAGAGAAAGTCGAAGATGTCGCGGACGCGCCGCAGCAGCAGAACGGCTACGACTGCGGCATGTACGTGCTGGTGTTGGCCGAGTACTTCTGTCGCCGACACGCCAACGAGAGTGTGCCGCCCTCGCTGCAGGCCTACGCCACGCCTGAGAGGGTCACGCAACTGCGTTTGCAGATGCCTGCGCTCGTGCAGAAGCTGCAGCAGGCGGTCGCACAAACGTCTTCAGCGTGATCTTCCCCATTCGTGCAGTTGGACCCATTTTCAAAATAGAAGAAATGGAACGTGTTGATTGGTTTAAACTGAGTGTACTTGTGCTTTTGACCAATCGTGAGGTCGATCAGAGTCACTCTCCCTGGAACAGCATGCAAGTTGGTATCGTCCAATATGGTAAGCGAGCGGCGCATCCTTCGGGCCGTTGGAGACGCAGGACGTCGTCTGGAACGTGTGTCTTTCCCCCAAACACTGAGCTTGAACTGCTGCGCGTTGGTGCTCTTCGTCGTGGTTGGCTCTCGCAGATCCGCAGCTAGGCCAGGTCGACCGCAACATGGAGGTTCGTGCTGGCAGTCGTGTCGCTTGTCGCTTACAAGGATCCACACTCATGTTGCTTCTTGTACGTTTTCAATTGCAGCATGTGAATGAAATGGTCGCGTCGCTGTCCAGAGAAGACGAAATCGCCATCTTGATGCTCTCGGAGGTAACGAAGCCAAGCAAAGCCCCATACTTCCCTTGTGTTTGGCTTAAAGCCTACATGTAGCTGGGGCATTAATTGGGCAGTGTTTTATGTGGTGTGGGGGGGGACTTGATACTCTCCTGCCTTGCTGGATTTTGCAAATGAAGATGGCGTTCACGGGCTACGTATTCCAGTCCAGGGCGGACGTGGCCAAGGTGGCGGAGGTGGCTGGTCAAGGGAAGACGTTCCGCTGGTGTCAGCGTCAGGCTCAACGCCTGAACTGTTTGGTCACCTGCGGCTACGTCGAGGAGGACAGTGGGTTGCTCTATAACTCCATGATGGTCGTCGGACCCGACGGTGCACTGGAGTGCAACCCGCGGAAGACCTTCCTCTACGAGACGGACAAGTCGTGGGCCACGGCGGGTGACGGCTTCCTCACGTGGCACTGCCCGTGGCTGAACAAAACGATCTCCTTCGGCATCTGCATGGACATCAACCCAGACGACTTCAAGGCTCCATTCTCCGCCTACGAGTTTGGTTCGCACGTGGTGACCCACGCGAGCGATCTCGTGCTGTTCGCCTGTGCCTGGAACGACTTTGAGCCGCACGACGTGACCCCGTACCGCACGTTGTCGTACTGGGGCCAGCGTCTGTCGCCGGTCATCGACGCCCTGGCCAACGACGCGTACGGGAAGCCCAACTGCCACTTCCTGTGCGCCAATCGCATCGGCAGCGAGAATGGCACGTTCTTCGTGGGCGCCAGCTGCGCCATGTCGCTGAAGGAGCCTGCCGTGCTCGCGCACGTCGGACGAAGGACGGAAGAGCTCTTGCGGGTCGAAATCCCCGACGAGGCGACGGCTTCGGACGCGTAGATGGGAGACAGACATGAGGCAGATCTGGTGGATGCCGTACACCAGTTGAGTTTCCTTCCTCCGGGCAGCGTACAATAATGAAAACAAAATGGACACTGGGTGATATCCGAGGTGTGTTGCCATCCATTAAAGCGGCGAGTGCATTAAAGTCCAATCTGCAGTGCGTGAGCATTTGGGCGGCCGCATGGAGGCAAAATGTCATGCGACGCTGGCAGTTAAAATACCGGTATTTGTCCCGGTATCGGGCACTTCAAGATGGTTGTCCACCTGTCGATGCGGACCGCAGAGCTCCGCGCCAACAGGTCAGCGCTGAAGGCTGGCCTTTTCTTGTCATTCATCGACGCAGTCGCGTCCGGCCTGGCGACGTCATATCCCGCAAGGCGTCAAAAGCACCAGCTCTTGTCGTTGCCTCCCTCGCGACGGGACATCACTGCGTGGTGATGAAGCGAGGCTCACGCATGACGCCTTCTCGTCGTCTTTCCCGCCGTTTGGATCTTGCCCGCGGTCTTTGCGACCTTCCGCTCCTAGCTGAAGAGGTGCGGTCGTCCTCCGGAGTGAGTGGAGCGCTGAACTTGGAATGCTATTTGATGGGTTTTCCCGCCAGGATGTCTGGACATGTATTGACACTCAAGCCAGCGCTCTCACCCGGTTTTGAACAACAACCCCCAAGAATGCTTGTGCGGCTTGCGTCTCCTCCTTGGTGGCGGCCAAAAACAAGCCGAGGGTGTGACGTCGCCACCCAGCACCCTTCCCACCCCCACCCCTCACACCAGCTCCCGTTTTTCTGCCACAGCGACGCGACGTGTCCGTCGTAGCCTCTCGATCAAGTTCATTTCCCAAGTGGATTGAGCTGTGACGCCGTTCGAGCGCATACATAAACGAAGTACCTC
>MBAC02007858.1:0-21488 GCA_001712635.2 Nothophytophthora sp. Chile5
ATTTCTCAGTGAACAGCATCACGGATGGCACGTACGCGCTGGGTGAGGTGACCGTGCGGGTGCAGGAGGATAGCGAGGAGGAAAAGTCGTCGGATGAGAAGCACGTGAACGCGCAGACCGGCGTGACCCGCGACCGCCAGTTTGTCGGCCACGGTGCCAACACCGACATCCTTGTGGCGTCTGCCACAGCTTACATCAACGCTGTGAACCGTTTGGTCGCCGCCCGGGTGCGTGCCCTTGACGAGGCCAAGCGTGAGGCCGCCAAGCGGGTGGACGCCTAAGATTACGACAATGCAACATCAGAATAGCAAGAATGCTCGCCGGGAAGGAATCGCGCCGCTGAAGCTGTAATATTCCGACACCAACGTGGATCAGCTGCCTCGAGAGTTGGTGTCGTTGTTTGATTCGTCTACGAGACGTTCGGCCGCAGAGCAGCGATGCGTGGAGTGCGTTGGCGAGTACGTATCATGTATTATCTAATCTAACGGAGGTGTGGTGAGCTGCAGCAGGACGGAAAAGCAAAATAAAAGTGGTCAGGTTCGCACGATTGCAAAAAGGTGGCGTGTGTGTTTCGGTGTGCGTATGTATCCCCTCTATCATGTCTTGTTGTCGGTACCACTCACTCTGCCGTGAGTCCGTCGTAGGGCGTGAGGCCACTGTTGTTCTCGATGGTATCGTCAGCACCGTGAGCGATGAGGTACTCGCCTAGCGCGCCCTCGCTGTCGTAAGCCATGGCGAAATGCAGCGGAGTGTTACCTTGGGCATTCCGGTGGTTCACGCTCGCTTTCCGCGCGACTAGCAGCTCCACCATGCGCTGGTTCACGTTCTGACACGCGAGTAGCATCAGCGTGTTCCCCTTGTCGTCCTCGCTGTCCACGGGGAAGCCGGCGTCCAAGCTCTCCACAAGCCGCTTCATCCGTCCGTTGCGCGCCTGCGAGAACACGGTCTCCAGATCAAGTAGGTTCTCCGCTCCTGCCGACGGGTCCTGTCCTCGTGCGCGAGCCGCATTCGTCTCGTGCGCCACGGCCTCCAGCTGCACACGCTCCGCCGCTGTCAGCGGCAGCAGCTTGTTGCGCGCCGTCAGCAGCTTCCGCACGTGCAGTTTGTGTGAGACGCCCAGCACCTCGGCCAGGTCTTCGGCGTGCAGCTCCATCAAGAACTCGCCGTCCACGGCGCCCTCTCGGAAGGCTGCCTTGTACTGCGGCAGCGACAGGCTGTCGAGCCATCGGCCAACGTCGTCCACGCTCCACGCGCGCAGCTTTTCGGGCAGTGGCTGCTGCTTCCCCGGGGCCAGTGCCTCCTCTTCCTCCCGTCGTCGCAGCGCCAACTCCCCCTGTTTGCGTTGCGCCGCCGTCGTCAACAGCTCGCTCATGGCCCCCACGTTTCCGTCTGCTCTCTTCGCGAACGTCGCCGCAACTGGCATGATGTTCGCGGCGGCCGCGGCTGCTGCAGCTGTGGCTGCAGTCTCAGCCGTGGAAGTGATGGCCGCCGCCGTGGTGTCGGCGTTGATGTCACGCAAGTTCTTGAGCATGTTGAGAGAGCTGAAGTACGAGAGCGACATGGACATGAACTGGAACTTCATGAGCTCTTCGGTGGACTCGAACATGGCCTGGGAGCGGGCCTCGTGCTCGCGGGCCTTGACTGCCGTGGCCGCAGCTGCCGCAGCCGACGTGGCGGTCGCCGTTTCAAGCTCCACTCCCTTCTCGCGCAAGTTCTCCAGCTCCAGCTTCTGCTCCTCCAGCAGCTCCATCAAGTGCCGCTGCAGACGCGCGAACTCGCGGTCCTTCCGCATGCGCGTCTGCTCCATGTCGGCGAGCCGCTCTTCCAGCCCGGTTAGTACCTCGCGCTTGCTTTGCACCTCGGCGAAAGCGCTGGCGAACTCGGCCTCCAGATCGCGCTTCCTCTTCTCGCGCTCGCTGCGTTTGATGCTGAGCGCCATCTCCACGGCATACGCGTCCGCTTGCCGCCGTTTGAGCGCTTCCTTCGACTCCAGCGCATTTTCAGCCCCCAGTTCGTATGCTGCGCCATCACTGCCGTCCGCTGCTGACGAAGACGCAGGCACGCCGCTACCCAATGGCTGCTGCTGATGAGACGACGACCGGTGGCTGCGCAACAAGCCTTCGACCCCACCAGCATGCAGCCGCTCGGCCTCATGCGTAAGTTCTCGCACGTCGGCATCCAGCTGATCGATCTCCTGCAACTCGCGTTCCAGCACAGCTAACTCCTTCTCTGCCTCACGCAGTTCATCGTGTACGGCGCTCACTTGACGCTCCGCGGCCTCCTGCGCGCGATGCAACGCGTCCAACTCGCTTTGCTGCCGCTCGAACGCCTGCTTGGAGCCCTCAATCAGCTGCAGTCCGAGCGCCAACCTCTCAGCTCCAGGAGGCGCGTCATGCCATTGTTTCTTGCGCTCAGCATCGCGCCGTCCCAGTCGACCGCGGTACAATCGCTGGATCTCTAGCGCCGCCAGCTCTGAAAACCGCACCTCGAGAAACTTCCCGCGCGCTGTGTACATTCGCCACGTTGCCTGCAGCTTGGCAGCGTGCCGGTCCTGGAATCGCCGCTGTGCTAGTTCCTCCCCCAGCTGCCGAGCTTGTTTGCGCCCGACGTGGCCGCGGTAAACACGCTGCAGCAGGCGCACTTTACTGGCGCACAGCTTCGTGCGATATGCCACGCGGCAGGAAAACCCGCGGAATACGGTCTGGATGCGCGTGCCCGCGCTCAGCCGCCGCTCGGCCTCCTGCTTCTCTGCCAGCAGTCGGCGGAACCTCCGGCGGCCGTGAAAGCCGCGAGCTACACGAACAAGCTCGCTCCCGGCGAAGCGTGCGACTCGTTCCTGTTGCAGTTCTCGACGCACTCGATCCACGCGACGCGTGGCCAAGAAGCGGCGCAGGTACTTCTGAACTCGAGTGGCCTGTGCGTCGCGCCGCCGCCGAAGCTCACGTTTCATGTTGGACTCGTTCGCGCGCGTGTCCTCACGAAAGTTCTGTTGCAGTGAAGCGCGCACCTGGTCGTACTGCTCGCCGTCCAGATGGCTGACTGCATCTGCGCCGACCCCGAAGGCACGTTGCCTCTGCTGCTGCTGCCTGCGGGTCTGCTCTGCGGCTTCAAGCTGGTCAAACATGCTCGGGAGCTCGGGCTGCTGTCGGATTTGCTGGCGCGTTGTCTCCACCGTCGGCGCCAACAACGCAGCCGGCGCTTCCACCAATGGATGGGTCAACTCCTCTGACGCTTCCGACGAGGGCAGCAAGGACGCAGCTGATGGCGAGGCATTATTGCTGTCGGCCGAAACGAGCGCAGCCTGGTCTTTTGCGAGGTGCTCCAAATCCCGGCGTTGGGTTTCAGCGAGCCGCTCGGCCTGTTGGGCTTGGAGCTGTGCCTCCAATTCTGCCAACCGGATACTATCCTCTTCTTCCCACTCGCGCCGCCGCCGTTCCTGCTCCTCGCGCAGCGCAGCCATGCGCTCCTCAGCTGCCGCGCGCTGCTTCTGACGCTGCTCCTCAGCCTCCCGCTCCAGCCGCTCATCTTCCGCGCGCATCTTGGCGCGCACACTCTCCACGTCATTATCAATGCTGCCAGTGGTGTCGCCCGCATCCTCTCGCGGCAGCAGAAGCGTCCCACTTGCAGTTTGCGGCTGTAGAACTGCAGCTGGAAACGCAGGAGGTCGCAGCGCGTCCAGGGACATGACTGACGGAGCAGCAGAGACCTGCGCTGGCGATGAGGTTACGTCTACTGCAGCCTCTTTCTTTGCCGCGCTTTTCGGAGCGTCGTCGTCAGACTGCTGCGCCGTGAGCTGTTGCTGTTGTTGCTGCCGGAGCCACTTCTTCTTCTCGTACTCGGCCTTTTGGGCTTCGTGTGTGCGGAGCGCCTCCTCGAACGCGCGCTCGGACTTTTCCAGTTGCAGTTCGTATGCCGATTTGGGCAGCTGTGGCGATGGCTGGCTTGTTGTTGGAGGACTCACCACTGACTCCGTGACTCTCGCTGCTGTTGTCGAGGGCTGGACTGCAGCTGCAGAAGCAGCAGTATGTTGCGGCTCGCGTTCATCGACAGTGCTGTGTCGTGCGTCGACTCGTGCAGCTGTCGACACAGTGTGTGCAGTTGGCTCCCGAGGCTCGATCTTGGCTCCTGAGAGCTCTTGGTGCCCTCCTCCGCCCTCGCCGATATCCTGCTGCTGTTCCAGCGGCTCGGTCATGGAGTTCACGAGCAACTCGACCACCTCGACGACGTAGTTCTTGGCCTCCTGCCGCAGCTCGTGGCCTGCGCGCAACCAGGAAACGAAGGCGCTCTTGGGGGTGGTCAGTGCTCGCCGCAACTGAGCGCGGGTCTTGGCGCGCAGATCACTCGTGTGCGACTGCTGATGGGACCACACGTGCTGCACGTTGGCGCGGCCTTGAAGGAACGGGTCCACGTTCGTGGGAGCCACGAGCGCGTTCTCGACGGACTGTACAAGCACGAGCGGTACGTCGATCTCCGCGATCTGCGCTCCAAGATCGACATGACGCAAGGCCCCGCGACACAAACGAATGCGTCCGTCGAGCGTGATGGCGTTGGTTACAGCGGTGTAGATGCTGAGCGCCAGATTCAGGTCTACCTTGCGCAGATAAGCCTCGGAGAAGAGGAACTTGGAGAAGAAGGACACGGGCAGATCCGGACGAGTCGGTGGCAAGCAAGCGAACACATTCACAGCGCTGTGCAGAACGGCCGCAAGCTGCGCATCGACGCTCACGAAGCCGTTGAAGAGCGTAAGCGACTGCAGGTACTCGTCGTAGCTCTTGCCGTGCAGCGCAGCGTAGCAAGTGGCCACGTTGGCGCCGTTGCCGAACCCCACCAGGTGGAAAGGTGCGCCCGTGGTCAAGAACTGCGCCGTGTGCTGCAGGAAGTTGAGCAGCTCATGCACACGACGTGCGAGCCACATATTGTTCAGCACGACCTTCTCGTCCTCGCTGACCTGGTCGTCAACGGCGTATGCCGAGCCAGCCTGGCCGGGGAAATTGAACAGTAGCGCTCGCGCGCCCAAGTTACGGGCGACAATCGGCTGGAAAAACACGCGCGTGCTCTCGAGCGTGTCAAAGAGATCGTGGAAGACCACGAGGTTGCATTTGATGCCCTCACCCACGGGCTGGCCTATCACGGCGTACGGGATCTGGGTAACCCCATCTTGACACGTGAACACGCTCTCACCCAAGCCGCTCACTACGGCGTCGGCGAGCCCGGCGGGTGCAGCAAGGCGTATCATCTGTTGTGTCTGGATAGCGCGTCGAGCGGCCTGCTTCTGCTGAGTCTGCCGTCGCGTCTTGGAGTATGCTCGTTGTTCGGTGTTAGTTGCGGCAGAGACTTCGACTGTTGGACGGCCACGTCGCTCCTCCTCTAACTGGGTAGCCACGATCCCGGGCGGTAAGAGCTCTGGCTTGAGGAAGCACATCGTGCGGCGCGTCTCGACGTCCTCGATTTGCAGCCGGTTCTTCCACGCATACGCCTGCAGCACCGTCAAGATCCAATCGCAGAACCGAGCGGCACACGAGCTGATTGGCGCAATCTGCGCGGGCGTGAATAGCGGGTTGCGAGCATGAGCCGTCGCCTGCAACACGGCACGGTCGGAGAGCGCAGTAAGGTCCAGGCGATGTAGTCGGGAGAGCAATTTCTCCTGCGAGACCGCGCGCTTGAGCTCACCCCAGTCACCTCCACTCGAGCCCAGCAGCAGTGCACCCAAGGCACTCAACACCATCGCTATTGCCGGGTGCGGGTTCACGAAGCTGTACAGTTCCGCGGCATCGTTTTTGGTGATGGCGGCCGCCACGATGGCCGTGTGTGCCCATACATGCTCCCATACTCGCTGCAGTCCATCCGTTGCGCTCCCGTCTCCGCCCCCGTTCCCCGCTCCTTCTTCATCGTCTTGCTCATCGATTGAGACCTGCTGCTTCAGGGCCTGTTGATCTGCAACAGCCTTCGCTGTCTGTTTGCTGGGGCTTCGGCGACTGGGACTGGTGCTTCTCGTTCCTTTTTGTGCGCGACGAGCGATCTGCTCGAGTGATTTCATGCGCACTTTCTCCACGAGCATGTAAAACTCGAAGCAATTGGCGCACACCTGTACGTTCCGGTAGTAATACCCGGGAAAAGCTGCGCCCAGAGGCTCGCCGCTGCCGTAATAGGCCTCCGCAAGGTAGTCGCCATCCTCGCCGTTCTGATACCGCCGAATGAACAGGTCCACGAGCTGTTTCTCGGCGCGGGTCTGCGCCACGAGCTTGAACGGGATGGTGTGCGTGGGCTGTTGTTGCTGAGCTTCGTCGTGCTGCTGCCGCTGCGGCGACGCCGGCTTGCGCTGCTGAGCCAGCCGACCCAGCATGTCCTCCGTTCGTCGCGCCTCCAAAAAGGCGCTCGCGGCTGCCGTGGCGGAGACAACACTGAGGTGGCGTCGGCCTTTCCTCGCACGGCCGGCCTGCTCGTGCAGGGACGACTTCTTGTTGCACTCCATCCGTCGGGCCGTCAACTCAGCGACGGACATGCCGCAGAAGTCTCCGGAGCAGCCGCGCTTCTGGCTGGACATGAGGTGTGCAGCTGACACTGTGCGGCGTCGACTCCGTGAGAGCGTTGAGGTGGAGGGGAGGAACTGCAGAGCCTCATCCCAGTCGCGAGTGCTTCTTAGCTCGGACGAAACACGGCGAGAGTCCTTCGGGTTACCGAGCGGGTCGAGGCGATGCTGCAGAGCCGACGAGGTGGAGAACGCAGCCGGGAGCAGCCGAGACGCCGCCCTGTTGTGCTGTGGTGTGGGTGACGCCAGAATGGCCTCAATCAGTCGCTCGTCGGGCATCCGTGAGCCCTCGGCACGCGCACGAGCCAACAGTCGCTCGTTCATGGCGCGAGGGCCATCATAAGAGCTCGGAAACGATGATGCAAGCGCAGCGGAGCTCGGAAATGCCATCCCCGACCCCAGCGGGATCGACGGAGAGGCGGGAATGGTCTCGCAGGACGACGTGCGCCACAGCAACAGCTCGCCAGCCTCATCCAGGATGAAAAGCGACACGCAGCGAGCTACCCGACACTTCTTGTTCTTCTCCAAGAAGCCCAGATACTGCTGCACGAGCTCATGCACGGTGGCGTTGAGCTTGACGTCTTTACTGGCGATCCGCTGGCCGCCGAGCGCCAGCCAGAAGAGCTTTCCCTGCACACGACCGCTCTTCTGCAGCCTAGCCAAGTCCAAACACAAGACGGAGGGCACACATGCTTAATATGGCAAGCAGAACCCGATTGCAGAACGAAGGAGCACGTAAACGTACGTGAGTTCGTGCTCGAGGTTGGCGTAGCAGGTCGGGTCCAGCTCGCCTCGTGGACGCACGAAGGTGCTGATGGAGGCGCTGCAAGCGCTGCTGGACGAGAGCGACTGGAGGAAACTCAAGAGTTCCTGCGCCGAGAGGAAGGGCACAGTACTTTGCGTGTCGTTCTCGAACCAACACACGGCCACAGGCCGCGTTGCCTGGGGCCCTAGCTCGTCCTTTCCATCTTTCGGTCCGTCGCTGAACTGCACGAACGCCCGGTGCACCTGCTCCGGCGAGAGTTTGCGCTGGGATCTGCGCCGCACGACGCCCCCGTCGGAGGAGTACCAGGCCCAGATCTGCTGCTTCTCCACGAAGACGCTCTCCACCACACGCACGGCGCACATGCCGCCTTCCCGACTCACGAGCGCGGAGCAGACCCACGCCCACGGCCGCCGCGTGAGCGGCTCCTTCTCCAGATCTACGGTCGGCACATTCTCGCGCAGGATCTGGATCTGGCCGTGCGGAGGCTGCTGCTTCATGGCGAAGACAGGCAGACGCGTCGGTCCGCCGCCGCTTCAAATGTGGCGGCAGTTGGACGCAGCGAGTTCGACGGTGGCGTGTATTTTTAGCAGCGTATCATCGCCTCGACTCAGCCGCACCAGCATTCCGCAAGGCGGCGGCGCTCCTTGGGAACGGAGGCCTCGCCCCGATACTTCCGCCGACGAATGCTTGGTCGCCTGGCAGACGTGGCATCCGTGCCTGTCGCGGGTGTCGATTAAGAAAGATCCGCTCGCTGCATGTTGCCTCAGTTATATCGCTATTTCCCTTCGTCAAGTCAAGCCGTGTCGATAGTTAGGTTAATTGCAAATCAGCGTTTGACAAATATTCCGTCCTTTTTGCGCGCAATTGGGAAGTGAATCGAAGATGGGATTTCAGGGATTTTCTGTGGGAGTAATCACGCGGCTCAATTTGGATCCGTAAGCAGACCATGATAAGGAATGAACATGCATGAAAGCATGAATGAAGATGCTCCTTGTTTGTCCATAACGAGGTTCAACGTAATGAAGCCTCTCACGAAACATAAAGGTTGCCTACCTTGTCGTTTGGAACTCACCCCTATCCCCGATACATCCAGGCTGCTTTCTTTTTCTATTTTCGCCCCCGAAAAATAGATGCACACCGGCATTTTGATTAGGGGAGGGGTCCGCATGTGACAACTTGGTACTTCAGGGCCGAGTCGCTCCTTCCTTGGACAGGCCACACTGGCTGCCTTCGCTTTCAGGTTACTTCAGGGCCATCTCCAGAAATGATCGTCCTTTTGTTTTCTTTCCAACCGCGCGCGCTCCCGCACTCTCCCATCACCAGACCAACAGCAAGCGGTTCTCTTAGAATAGGGCGGCGAGCAAGCCACAAACAGCAAGAGGCAAGCCCGCACGCGCTCCCTTCTCGACGGCTTCATCGAGCGATCGCGCGGCATGAGGGTCGAGTTCGCGGTGCCCTCGCCGTCCGACTGCTCCACAGACTACCAGCTAGACATGGAGGGCAGCAGCATGCCGCTGTCGGCGTCGGGCGAGTCCGGCGGCCCGCCCGTCTCCAGCTCCGCCAACCAGCAGCCGCCGACGTCCAGCGCGTCGCACACACACAAGGGCCTGCGCCGCATCAACACGTTCAATGCCACGACCGAGGAGGAGCAGCGCAACATCATCTCGCTGCGGTATCGGGCCGACAGGTACAGCCCCCGCCCGCGCTCTCTATTTAGACGGCGCTTTGTTTGGCAGGAACTGACGAGGAGGCGACTTGCTTGTGCCAATATGACGACAGTATGGCGGATTCGGTGGCGTCGGACACGCAGCCCAACGCCGAGACGAAGCTGTGGAACTTGTTCGAGACGGTGTTCTGCTTCTTGAAGGGCATGACCATCTACCAGACGCGGCGGCGCCTCAAGTTCACGATCGTGTCGCAGACGGTGATCAACTCGCTGCGTATTTTCCCCATCATCCTGGGGCTGAGCTACCAGGCCACGGTTCCCGTGCTCATCCTGTACGTGACGCTGGTGCTGGGCTGGCACGGCACCAAATTCCTGGTGCCCAAGTTCCTGCTGAGCTACAAGATTGGCATGCAGATCACGCTGCTGGTGGACATCATCTGGTACTACGAAGGCTACAACGGCAAGCTGGGCAGCGTCAGCGCCGGCACGTCCGTGCTCATGCAGGGCTTCTTCTCCATCCTGCTTACCATGCTCAACGTGACCGGCTTCATGTACGGCTGGAAGCTCCGGCGCATCGTGAAGGCCGTGCAGAACCAGCGCGAGTGCGATCGCGCGGCGCTGGCCACCATGATGCCGTCGCCGCAGCGCGTCGACTCGCTGCACCAGACGCTGTCAATCCACCAGTCAGCGGAGATGGACGGGGAGGAGATTCTGTCGGCTCGCCGTAAGATCGTGGTGAGCCCTGGAATGCCGCATGTCCGACCCAGACGCAGCCTGTCGGGCGCGTCGGCATCGCTGCCAGCCGTGCTGAAGACCAGGAACCAGCGGCGGAAGGAGGCGGAAGCCCAGGAAGAGTCGCCCGTGTTCTGCTCCAACCTCGTCTGCACGAGCAAGTACACGTACTACAACTTCCTGTTCGTGTTCCTGAAGATGCAGTTCAGCCGCCTGGCCAACTTCTACACGACCATCGTGGTGGCGCTGTGCTTCTTCAGCTTCTCGCCCGTGAGCCCCGTGGCCAGTCTCACGCCGCTGCTGATCGTGTTCGCGACCTCGGCGCTCAAGGACGTGAGTGAGGACTTGCGTCGTCAGAAAGCAGATGGCCAGGTCAACTCCAAGCCCGCGCACATTGTGCGTCGGGACATGAACGACGTGATCAAGCACGTGGAAGGCATGTGGCAGGACATTGAGGTCGGGGACTTGCTGATCTTGAAGGACGGCGACGACGTACCGGCGGATTGCATTCTGCTGGCCACGAGTCGAGCCGATGGCCGGTGCTACGTTGAGACGGCGAATCTGGATGGCGAGACGAACCTCAAGATCCGCTCGGTCGCCAAGTGCACCAAGCACTTTCTGTCTGCGGAGGAGATCCTGGAACAGCACAAGCTCATGGTAGAGTGCGATGCGCCCAATAAGGACCTGTTCTACTTTGACGGCGTGCTGAAGCTGGAGAACGTCTTCGAGGACTCGCCGGTTGTCGACGCTAATGCTGAGGACAACGAAACGAGTCTGAGCATGGACAATTTGATCCTGCGGGGCAGTGAAAGCCGCAATGCCGAGTGGACCGTCGCGCTGGTGATCTACACGGGAAAGGAGACGAAGGTGTCGATGAACTCCGCCGCCGTGCCGTTGAAACGCAGCTTTGTGGAGAAGACGCTGGACACGATGTTCGTGCTGGTGCTGATGCTGCTTTTTGGCATCTCCATCGCCTGCACGTTGGGGAACAACAACTGGAACCTGGGACTGGCCGATAGCAAGACCCCGTGGTACATCGAGGAAGACTCGAACGGCTACATCTTCCTGAGTTACGTGATCCTGTTCAACAACCTGATCCCGCTCTCCATGTACGTGACGATGGAGGGTGTGCGCTTCGTGCACGCTCGTTACATCGAGAACGATCTGGAAATGTATGACGCCAAGACGGACACGCCGGCCCAAGTCCGCAACAGCAACATCAACGAAGACCTCGGCCAGATCCAGTACATTTTCTCGGACAAGACAGGCACGCTTACGTGCAACGAGATGATCTTTGCCAAGTGCACGATCGCCGGTCTGCGCTACAACGACATCGAGATGGATATCGAGAAGATGCCGCGGCTAGGCACACGGTTCAACGATAGCCGTCTGCTGTCGCGGCTGAACTCGAACCACTCGACGAAGAAGGAGATCCACGAGTTCTTGCTGTTGCTGACGATTTGCAACACGGTGATCCCGGAGGTCAATGCTCCGCTGTCACGGTCCTCCAGCTGCTCGGACGCCAGGGAAGCACAGGCACCGCCGTCGATCAAGTACAACGCGTCTTCTCCAGATGAGGAGGCGCTGGTGCTGGCCGCGAGCGACCTGGACTACGTGCTGTCCTCACGAGACGGCACGGTCTGCAATACGATCATTCAGGGCCAACCCATGTCGTTCGAGATCCTGAATGTGCTGGAGTTCAACAGCGACCGCAAGCGCATGTCGGTGATCGTGCGGAATCCGGACGGCAGCCTCGTGCTCTACTGCAAGGGCGCCGACGATGTGATCTTCGACTTACTGTCGAAGTCCCAGCCACAGGGTGTGGCCCATGTGACACGTGGACACCTGCAGGAGTACGCGTCCGAGGGGCTTCGGACGCTTACGGCTGCGATGCGTCGTCTTACACAGGAGGAGTACGATCAGTGGAACCAGCTGTACCGACAAGCAGAGCTGTCCATGGAAGGACGAGCCGCGAAGATCGCCAAGGTGTCGGCCATCATCGAAGTCGAGTTGATGCTGCTGGGTGCGACTGCCATTGAAGACCGCTTGCAAGACGGGGTGGAGGAGTCCATTTGCTCACTGCGCAAGGCTGGCATCAACTTTTGGGTGCTCACCGGCGACAAGAAGGAAACGGCGATCAGCATCGGCATGTCGTCTCACGTCATTGATGACAACATGGATGTCATCGTGCTGGGCCAGCGGGACAAGGGCTCGTTGCGTACCAAACTCGAGGAGCTGTATGTCGACCTGGTGGACGATAAGTGGGGATCCGATGAGACGTCGTCAGCGATGAGCGTGCTGTACGAAGCCTTGAAACGAGCGATCCTGTACCTGTGGGATCTGGTGAAGCTGGCTCTTGTGGGACGCGATGAGGAGGCAGAGGCCCGCAAGAAGCGGCGTCGGATGCCGCGACGCGAGCACTTGGGCGCGGATACGACGCCGACGGACAGCCCCGTTCACTATGACGAGGTGTACCCGGCGCTTCCCAACCACGATGTCTCGGAGGCCAGCTTTGATCGCGGACTCTGTGATCACGACTTCGAGCCAAAGAACGAGACCCTCACTGGCGGCACAGGCAGCAGCAGCAGCGAGTTCATTGACGAGGATCTGGAGTTTGCCATGGTGATCGATGGCAAGACGTTGGCGCTGGTGCTGGACGACGACATCAAGTACCTGTTCCTGGCGGTGGCTACCCAGTGCAAATCTGTGATTTGTTGTCGCTGCTCTCCAGCGCAGAAGGCGGCCGTGGTGAAGCTGGTGACGGAACCCACGCTCATGTTCTCGCCGGGCAACATCACGTTGGCCATTGGCGATGGCGCCAACGACGTGCCGATGATCCAGGCGGCGAATGTGGGCGTCGGCATCAGCGGTAAGGAAGGCCGCCAAGCGGTGCTGTCGAGTGATTTCTCCATCGCCGAGTTCCGGTTTCTGAAGCGACTGCTGCTCGTGCACGGCAACTACAGCTACAAGCGGATCTCGAAGCTCATCCTGTTCTCCTTCATGAAGAACGTGGCGCTGTCGCTGTCCAACTTCTTCCTGGCCATGGAGACGATGTACAGCGGACTGCTCATGTACTTCAGCATTTTCTTCACGCTGTACAACGCATTGTTCACGACGATCCCCATCGTGGTGATCGCCATGTACAACCAGGACGTGTCGCCCGCAGTGCTCATGCAGTACCCGACGCTGTACGTGAACGGACTGAAGAACCGCTCGTTCAACTGGCTCTCCTTCTTCGGCTGGTGCGTACTGGGCGTCTGGCACGCTTACGTCGTGTACGCCGTGCCGTTCTTCACGAACGGCTCCATCGTCTGGTACTTCTCGAGCGTGTCGTCGAGCCTCATGTTCGACAAGCGGGACTTGGGACTCTGGGCGAACGGTGTCGCCTCGTATACGTACCTGATCACGGCGTCGACGGCTCAAGTGGCGCTCATGACCAGCAATTGGACGCGTGCGAACGTCATTTCGACGGTGGGGACCCTCGTGTTCTACTACCTGTTCACGGCGTTCTTCTGCGCGGTGTTCGGCTGGACGAAGACGGACTTCTACGACACCGAGGTAGGCTATGGCGTGGTGTCGCAGCTCATTGGCGAGGCGTGGTTCTGGCTGGGGCTCCTCATGGCGGTGGCCGCTGCCGTGCTCCCTAACTACATCGTCAAGGCGGGGCGAGTGCTGTTCTACCCGGAGCCGTCGCATCTGATGCGCGAGTGGAATCGTTTGGCCAAGGGCGAAGACGCTGCGGTGGTGGTGGATTCACCGCGCCTCGTGCGACGCAACACGGGCTTTGCGTTCTCGTACTGCCCGGGCGAGACGGAGATGGCCATGAGCTCATATCAGCCCACCAACAGCACGCGCATGCAGATGTCGCGGCGTGGGCAGCTCTCGGATCTCTCGGATGTGGGCCTGCGTGTGCAGTCGCCATCATCGTCAACTGCAGACGGGTCCTCGCCCTCCAAGCTGTCGGAATAGTCGCGCTATTACTGAACCAAGCGACCAACGAGCGGAAACAACGGCGTCGTTTATGCGGACAGGTGGCAAGGAAGACGCGGCCTCCACACGCGACATAGACCAGGTAAGCTCAAGGTTGGTGCTCTTCTTCGCGAAGATATGTAAGTAGCTTTATCAGATCCATCAACATGGAGCGCGCGTGTACCATACACTTCACCTTTGTGCTTCCACTTGCAGCTGGACGATACCCAGACTACTTCCAGCGTGTCCTAGAAGATCTGGTCGAGTGGGATCTCCTCCGACAGGTGAGAATCGAGGGCCAGCTCTGCTACGTACTCCTTATTGTCGCTGATGGCTGAGCAGGTCAAGATCACGCACATGAAGTCACGACGTGAAGAACTTTTGCAGGCGAGGGTGACGAGAGTGGGGAGGACGTACCATACGACGGACACCCGACGATCCAGTTGGCTTGACTGCAGCGCTCCGTTGCTGGTCTGCTGTGTTTCAGGCGCTTTTTCGGGACGGCATCCTCGTGCCCACGGCGCTTGGCCAGAGCACTCTCGTATTTGGCTCGGAGTTCGGGTCGTATGCGCTGCTGGGTCCCGCCCATGGCCGCCAGCTTCTCCTGCAGACAAGCAGTCGGGATGGCTGCATCCTCGGAAACAAACGCAAGAATGAGAAGCTGGGGGTATGTTTGTCGCATTGAGAGACGAGCAAACGTACCGTCAAAGTAGTTGGGCACGCCCTTGGCGACGCGGGGCTTCTCCAGCAGCCGGGCGACCGTCGGGAGGACACTGCGGACAATGGCCGGTGTGTACTCGAACAGCAGGATTCGCAGCAGCACGATGGCACAAACGGCCACGAAGAAGACGAAGAGCACGAGCACCTCTGGCCGCGTCACCCGCGTGATCAATTGACCGCGATGTGCCGTGTCGAAGGACGGGATGCCATCTCCAGGACTGCTGCTGCTGCTGCTGTTGGAAGCCGTCAAGGTTTCGTCACTGACGGACTGGAAGATGTGGTCGTTGGAGAACATCCACATGGCCACGAGACAGTGCAGCAGCGCAGCGTAAGGCAGCAATGATCCCGCCGCCGTGGCCACTTTGCTGTCGTACAACGGCGGAGATCGCGCGATGCGGAGGAATGCTGTTGAGCCGAGCAAAAGGGCCACACACATCGTGAGAAGGCTGAGCATTCGAGCTAGAGAGGCATGGGGGAGAGACTGAAGACGCCGCATACTGAATTTGTCCGCCCAATACGTCGTGATCATGGCGACGAAGCCAACGAGGTGGAGCAGTGGCATCCCGGCCGAGAACTGGAGGCAACAAGCAGCAGAAACAAGACAGTCGAGGACTCAGGATTTGCGTCAGACTCGGGTTTCAGCGGATAACCTCGCTCTGTGGACTGCAGAGAACGCACCAAGTACGAGATGAAGATGGAGGTGAGCGACTGAGCGTAGCGAGCGGCGAGGTCGAACTTGGTTCCTCGATAGAGCGCCTCGAGGTCCCGCTGAGTGTCCTGTCGGGTGACCGAGTGGTCGAAGGAGAAGCCGCGATCGTAGAATCGACGCGCCTTGAGCTTGACGTAGCTGGCAAGTACGTACGCGTGGTTACTGAAGGAGTTGACGATCATGGTCAACATGAGCGCCACGCCCACGTCGTTGTACCAGGCGGCGGAGAAATCCGAGTACTCGCCGTTGAGGATTTGAAATGGACCGATCGCGAAGCCGTTTCTGTCGGCTCCAGCGCTGGAAGAAGTCGAGAAGTACTCGACGTTGGCGTTCAGGGCGACAACGAGCAACGCTGTATTGCAGAACTGAGCGAGGAACACCTTGGTGACCCGAGAGACCACAAGACTGGACTGCGTGTGGTGCTTCTCCATCTCCACAAGCGCGTTAAGCACGCGGTCGAGCAACACATTCACAGCCACAACCAGCAGCACGGAGGCCGTCGACAGTGCCTGCGTCGTGGCGAAGGTCGTCGCCCATGTCCGGCAGAGTGGCTCCTCGTGTCCAGTCTGCGGGTTGTAGAAACTTTCGCTCACCATTTCGTGGAACGAACTGATCAAAGAGAGAGAAAGAACTGAGGTTAGGACGCCTCTGGCCTGTGACAGCTTCGCGAGTTCAAGGAGAGACGTACTGCGTGGCGAAGAAGCCTTCGCAGTAGCACTCCACGAGCGCCTTGTAAGGCAGAAGCCCCGAGGCTTTGGCCAGTTCGTCCTGTATGACTTCAGTCTTGGCGACTTCAGTGGGGCAGCTTGATGGCCGGCCGAACTGCCGCTCCAGCTTACTCTTCTGCTCTTTGATGGCGAAGATCAGCATGAAGCTTGAGAAGAGCACTGTGAGTGTGATCAGCGCTACGAACTGCCGGAGGAGCACCGCCCGTCGACCAAGAAAAACGAACGAACGAGTCGGAATCAGTGACAGAATTGCCCTCACGAGTCCACAAGAGGCGAGCGAGGTAACATACCAGCTGTCGCATCACTCGGTCGAGAAGTGAGTGGTGCAGATTCTCCCAGACGATGTCGGTGGGATCGGGTGCCGGTCGGAAACGGAGGCGTTTGCCTTGCAGTCGCTTGGTGTATGGCTGGAAGAGACGGTGCAGCCAGCCCACGTCCGGGTACTCCTGCAGACAGCGATGGAAGCCTTCCTCCTCTTCGAAGGTCACGAAGGCCGTCACGGCTTGGGCGGAATTGCGGTGCTTTTGACGGAGCTGCCAGCGCTCCAGCTTGAGGTTGTGACGATGCAACTGGCGTGTGAGTCTGCGCGTGGCACGCAGATGCCGTCGCTCGTGCCTTGCATAGTGGCGTTTATCCAGCCGCCCACGCAGCAGCTTGAACTTCTCATGACGCTGTAGCGCGATCTCCAGCTGACCCACGCTGACTCCGCGACGGCGGAGAAGACGTAAATGACCTGACGCACTCTTGCCGAACTGGATGTCGGCCACACACACGCGATCGAGGTCCACTGCGAACCGCGGAGCAGCAGTCAACACGGTCTCCAAGTGCACCCGGATCTAACAACACAAAGGCTTAGTCGAGCATTCGACGGGGAATGAAGGGAAGCCGGGCCTACCTGCTGACGAAGCAGATCGAGGTCCTTATGGTGCGGAAGGTGGACGAGCTGGACGGTGTAGTCGAGTGCCTTGACCTGCCCATGTGCGATCCATTCCATAGCCTCCTTCTCCTTTCGGCGCAGCCAAAGCACGACACAGAGGAAGACGAGGCTGCAGGCGATGTCGCAGCCCACTGCGAGTCCCAGGAAGTCGCTTCGCTACGTGTGTCAAGTCAAACAGAGTCATCCACAGTCAACCAAAATCACCCAGACAGCAATCAAGAGAAGAGAAGAGTCGCGTTCGTACGCTGATGGAGTCCCAGCCGAGGATCTTGAAGCTCCACGCACTCGTCAAGTCGATTCGGGTGGTGAAACACTGCGCGTAGACGATGAGAGCGCGAGGCTCATCAATGCTACACTGTGAGTAGTCACTATCGTCGTTCAGCCGAGCTTCACATGCCTCCGCGGTGATGTTGGTGGCACTGTCCGTCGTTGGTGTCGCTGATGTCGAGGCACACGAAGTTCCGAAGGCCTCGTTGGGTTCCCAGGCATACACGAGCGTCTCACTAACGTTGAGAGCGCAGCTTTGTTGACCCAGACACAAGCCTTCCACAATCCGTTGGGCCGCGCGAGAGCCGCAGCCTCCATGCTCCTGGATGCGCATGTCGGTGAATAGTGGACGATGGTTTTTCTCATCCAGTGAGAATGAACAGCAAGGCTTGAGGGAGACTGGGTGGACACCGAGGAAGCAACCTGCTCCGTCGACTGGACACATCGATGACGCCGCTTCATCCACTCGACCCCGACAAAGACCGGAGCCTTCGGCCACTGTATTGCGTTCAGGACAGGAGCAAGAGCCCTGGCTGTTGTGAGAGGAGTAGACGGCCTTCACGAATCCGATCTCCCCTGCCGAGCACGTGAGGGACAGCTCCGTGCCGTCCAATGCCTGGTCACAGACGCTGCTTGACTCACTGAGATGCCCGATACTGGTGAGACCCAGGACAGATGGAAGGTCCTGACGCGCCAGTGTCGTGAACTCCGAGAGGGAAGTGCCGCCGCCCACGATATAAACGGTGAGTGCTGGTGCGCTGAGAGCCACGAGCAGCAGGAAGAGCCACGTCATGACCTTGAGGTACTTGAAGTAGAGAGCGATGCCCAGCCCATACTGGCTCAGCACGACCGAGTCGGTTGGCAGGCGGTGGAAGGAGTGCGCCCCAAAGTCTGTGGAAAGCAATGGATACGGCTCAGGCACCGGAAAGTCCAGGGAATCCACACGAGAGGTGGAGGAACACATCGGATGTGTCGTCCCCTGGTCACGCAGCACTTTGGCGTACGACAAGTACTTGAACTTCTTCGTGCCACAATCCGGCGGATACCCACCGAGCTGCTCGTCCAGTCGCGGCGACACCAACGCGAGCTTCTTGCTGTTGTCTCCACCGTTACCACGCTCGCCTTTCTCAAGTGTACCAATGTCATCATGGCGACCCAAATGCAAGAGCTGAGCCTTGTCGACGATGGGTCCAGCGCTAGCATCGCTGGTTGTGGAGGCGACCGGCACACTAGCACGACGTTCATTCTGCGGTGGGCCAGCGGGAAGCTGCAGACTGCCACGCGACGCTGTGGCTGGGTGTCTGCCCTTTTTGTCCCACTTGTTCGCCATGGCTGCGGCAGTTCGGTGGGCAATCGAGATTTGATCCCCGCTCGGCTGCGATGACGTGGTGGAAGGAAGGACGAAGTATTGTGGGTGTGAATGCAGAGCGAATTCACTCGGCGGCTGGAAGTTTCTCTGCCGACCGTTGCTGCCGAGAGGAAACGATCACCGAACGACCGTTTGACTCTCGTCAGGGTGGACAGCGACGTGCAATATGCCGGTGAAGCTGCACAAATCCGTTGGAATATGCGCGTTCACGTTACACGATCCTGCTTTGGGGGAGGTGGCAGCGCTACTTATAGCATCACATCGTCGTCGCCGAAACTTCTCCTTTTTTATCGTCGCCTTACCAATTAGCCGTCCATGATCTCCCTTTGTTGCTCGGCTCGAAAGCTCGAGAAAGGGAAGCGGTCGATCGCTCACTTGTCGGGGGTATCCCCGCTGTTAAGTACCGGTATTTAAACTTGCTTTTTGTATCCACGAAGTTGAAGTTTGTTTTCACCTCAGCTCTGCACTGACGCTTCGCACGTCACGGCACGAGCCTGTCGGCGGAGGGATTCCCCAAGAGAGATTTGTACCTCATCACAAACCAACCTAGAGCGAGAGTGCGTCTAGCTCGACCATCCATTGGTGCATGGATCCGCTTCAATTGTAAACGAGTATCTCCATCACCCGCGCACAAATCAGCAGACGGTCGCCACGTTGCACAATTATCTCAGCGGGGGCTGAACTTCACTACAATTTACTTCATGCAGGCCAGTCTAATCCGGATACTGAACAGATCAAGTGATAAACAACTCTCCAGCAGGAACACACCACTCACTTTTCCTGATACTTGTACACGCCAATCGTTTGGTGGCCTCCTGCGAAGAGGCAAAAAACTGCAGTGCGCTTGGCCCAAACTCAAATCGGCTCGAATCTGTCTGGAGATAATTATTGAACAGGACCCGCGAAGGTAACAGAGAAGCACAGGCGCGGAAAGCTGACTGGGCGTCAATTGAGGGTTATGCTCTGCGTACATGCAGTTTTGGTTGTGGCAAGTTTGTCGATAGCATGCGCTCAGTTTAGCCTGACGTATCGCTTCAACAAGCACATAACCGAACAGGATCCGAGCACCACCGGCTCCATCTGCGGGCTCGCCACGGTAATGCTCATTCGAACGTTGAGACGATACCACCGGATGGCTGCGTGAATCATCACAAAGGCGCGTGAACTGATCCGGCCAGCGCGAACGACCATGCGTAATGGGTTAACCGCGGCATGCATGGACTATCCCTCGCGTGTACAGCGTCCTGCCGCAATTATACCATCTTCGTGCAGCTTCTCCACGTAAACCAAGCTGCTGCCCTTCAGTTGAACCAACACTGATATGCACCGTCAAGTCCAGCCTGCCTGAGCAAATTGGAAATGGAAGCTGTTTTTGCAGATAATCCAGACTGCAACTTGGCAAACATCGTAAAGGCTTTTCGATCCTGACGCCAAAACGTGGCAGCCTTTCCCTTTTCCCACGCCACCACGCCACCACGCCATCACTGGAGTCGGTTTGGCTCCCGCGGGGCGCCGAAAATGCGCTAAGCGTACACGTATCTGCGCTGAACGGATACCCAGCGACAAGAGGTGCACGACTCACCCACCGGCTGAACTGCAGGCTGAAGTTCAAGAACTCACCTGGCCACATCATGCGCGGCTGGTTGCGTTGCTGCTTGGTCAGTCCTTGCGCCAGATATCCAGATCTTCAGGACGTCTACTCGCCTTCATTCGGACCTGTTAGTGGTTGCCTCACCACTTCAACATGCTCGTCATCTTCGAGTTGAACGCCTCCATATGGCACCGACATTAAATTAAACCGCCCAGCTTTAACTAACTATCCTTCAGCATTAAAAAGGCAATGCAACCACTTGGAGGTGTGCAGGAACCTGGCGACGCGAGCAAGAGCAGCCTCGAAGGGACTGCAGCAGATTCGTGTGCGCCAGGAATCCGGAGTCAGGATACCCTGTCCAATGGCAGTTGGGGTGGTAAAAGGACGCTCCAGCAGAGGGCGCGCCGACTCGGCACTACTGCCTCCTTTCCGTTACCCACTGATTTGTGGCCAAGATCTTCAACGTACTCTGTCGTCTTGCACGGATCGTTGTCTCGCTTATTCCAGCGATATGTTCGCCTCTGCGTCGCCAACTCGAGTGGAGTTCAGTGGCTTTTCCAAACTTGCCAGCCAGACAGATGACCAGATACGTTAGGAGATCTGAGTATTCCCGACCAGTTGAGGGTGATCGATGCAACGTTGCGAGGTGCCTAGCGCTTGTCCACTCGTCAGAAATGGCGGATAAGGGATAAACCAGCTTTCGCAACACGGAGGCTCTCAGTTCCAGCGCCGGTGGCTGCACGAAGCTGCACAGTGCGCTTAACCAACTGGCCTGGTCGTTGTGTGTTATGGGTTGAATGGAATGGCATCCCCTTCCAAGAAGCGCAGTCTGTCCATGTACCACAGATCTTGAGCTGTTTGAAGCCAACGACCGCGAGAGTGGGATCTTGAGGAAAACTGATTTGGAGAGCGCGAAAATCAGGTGCAAAGTTGTCACGAACAGTCTCCATAACCTTTCGCAAGGTTGCGAAGCTGCCAGTTGAGCTGAGTTGCTGCCCTTGGCGTATCTCAGAGCGACCCACGAGCCTCGCCTAAATGATCTGTGGCTTGTCTTCAAAAAGGGCGGAGCGCATGATGCAGCTTGATATATGAATTTTGCATGCGTGCCTGTTCTCCATCGTACAGTACCGCAGTCTGGGTTTCGAAGTGGAGGCTCGCATCCATCTGTGAATCAGCGGGGGCCGCAAATATACCAGGCTCTATCTTCTAGTATCCAGAGATCGAGTCTGGCCTGGAGCGAACCACTTGGCAAAAGCGAAGACCTCCTGGCTGTTCTGCCGACCTTGAGCGCTTCAATTACTTCGATGCATAAGATCTTCCGCCGACGCCGACCTTCTTTCTTTGCCGCTGGTGGTCAGCGCTGGCCCACGAACCGTGCGCTCCATGGGCTGCACCTTTGCCAGGCAGGACACGAGGAGCTGACCATAAATCAGCAGCACTTCGGAACTGGAGGAGGCGCTCCTCTTCTGCCCAAAGCCATGCCAACAGTTCGCGCTCGCCCAGCA